>JACM01066803.1:0-23743 GCA_000787095.1 Periophthalmodon schlosseri
GGGCTGATTGGTCGAAGGCTCTGGCGCTGGGCCAAGCCAATTGAGCCTGTCCTCTCGGCTCCTTATCAAGGAGACATCACAAAAGGGAAATCAGGCAGAGGTGTAAACATACACAATATACCACATCAGCACTACACCACACATAGGGCATCTGAAGATATTCACAAGACCACACAGCCCAACTGTTTAACGTCGCTACATGTCTGCATCAACCAACAGGAAATGGTTAGGAAAACAATACCAACTAATAGGCTTATATTGTATATCAAGGCAGGAATGGGGAGGAGATAGTAAAAGGATACCATATACATATAGTAACTGCGTATTTGCATCAGATTTGAGAGTTTTAGGGTTAAGGTCAAGGAACTTTATTGCCCCCGTTTTCCTCTGCATTTGACCCATCCTTCAATGCCGCTGGGGTAACCTGACCTTTCTCCAGATGTTGAGGTAGGCTTAGCCAGGACTACCTTAGCTGGAGGATGTTATCTATGGTGCGTGTTTTGGGTTGATGGGGGAAATCCAAAATACGAACAAGATGACCAAGCTTTTTCAGCGAGATCCCTTTTGGAAATTGAAATCTTTTTTTTTTTTTTCCTTTTTTCCAAGCCACATTTTTTGGAAAAGTTTTGCAATGTCTGTTGGATTTTGCAAACTGTTCCATGTTATCTTATCCATTTTTGGATGGAATGAACAGCACCATAAAAGACTAAAGCAAAAGCTAAAGCAAAAACTAAAGCAACTAAATAAGTGATAGTAACTCAGGTGGTAGAGTGTTTGTGCACCGATCCAAGGTGGAAAAGCGCTATATACCATTTACCATAGACAATTTACATATGTTAAAGAGCTTCTTGTTATATCTTCATCTTCTCTCATTTCATTTCCTCTCACATAAGCACAATAAATCTGAAAATAAACCATATACATTTAGTGTGTACTGAACAACAATATAGTAAACAATGATTATTCTTAATACCTTTACATGATGCTGCATGTTATGTAAAGGAGTAGGTTTTGGTTAAAATAGGATTACATATGCGCCACCTGCAGCCGTACACATGTTACTACTCCTCCCAGCATGGTCACTTGTCTTCACTAACACCGTGACTGCACTAAACCAATTACCATATGTCGTACAGTGGTCGCATGTTCCACTCTGCATCTGATTAAAATCCATCCTGCTGCTTATTTGCATGTCTTATTGACTTATTCTGCTTGGCTGGTCTCGTATTTGTCCCTAAAGGTTTGTGTCAGGGGCTAATCAGCTCTGAGCGCCTATAGCCCAAAGCAGTGAAACGTAAACTTTCACGCCAAATACAACATTTGCCTTTCAGATACAACTATAATGGCATATAGTTTGGAGTAATCAAGGTGTGAAATCATTAAAATGGAATTAACAGAAATATGCAGTAAAAAGTAGTGTAGTGAAAGCCAAAACCAGGAGTGGACAAAGACTGAACTAAAACAACATCATAACTTACAACATAACAAAGGATGGAAATTATTATTAAATGTATTTTCTTGTAGAGGATCCGCCACATGTTGTCCCTATGGAGAAAATTTTGCTTGTCTAGAGTCTTCCACAGTGTGGCATTAAACTTATTCATCTCTATGGAGACAGCAGATAACAGCGCCAAGCCATGTTAGATCTGGGAAAAGTATCCTCACAGTAAGAATGCATGCTTTTCAAGCTATTGTTTAGTCATAAAATCACCTGTAATTGGATAGATGAAAGATGGAGGAAGATTCTAGGCAAATTACATTCTGAAAGAGACTCCTCACCAGAAAAGTTACATTGTGCACCTTTAAGAATAGACAACCCTTTTTTCCCTTTCAGCGTTAGAACCAGTTACTATGTGGTTTCTGGGTGTCCCACAGTGGTAGTGACAATGTGGAATATCCCACATTGTCACTGACATTCTAATTATACAAGGCCAGAAGCCAGAGTTAAACAATGCAACAATTACATCAGGCTAAAACCAGGTTATGATATAAAATATTATAATAGATTTTTTTTTTTGTTTTTTAAATTGCAGGATGGGTCAGATGTAGAGGACAAATTCTCCTACAGGGACAATAAAGTGTACCTTACAGTCCAACCTTACAATGTACTTTCCAAAAAGATCCAGATACCTATTTACAACATTTCAATAGCTATTCTTAAATAAATATAGAAATCTTACCCATTTATGAAAATGAACTGTATGCATTGCTGAGATCAAAAACTGTGGTAGTACAAGTACCACTAAAGTTAATCATAGATCTGCCATATAGCCACATATACGATACCCATTGTTTCTATAATAATACATCACTCCTGTGTATCTTTACCTGGTGATGAGGCTGCAGTCATGGATGACACTCTCCTCCACAGACACGCCCCTCTCCTCATGGGTGCTCACTGGGTGCCCGTTGTGGCTCCAGCGCAGCTCCATGTGTGGGTGCAGGTAGGACGCGGTGCACTGGAGGGGCAGCCTGTCCCCCTGGAACACCAGCTGTCTCTGGGAGGGGATCAGCTGGAAGAGGGGCAGCTCCAGAGCGCCATCTATGGGACGGGCAGAGGAGGGAATACAGAGGGGCAGGTTTATCAAATGTATCCTCTGTAATGTTAAGTGTAAAGATGTTCAAGTCATAAAAAGGCTTAAGTAGGATACTGAAGTGCAGGTGTATGGTCGTTACACTTGTAAAAGCTTCATGAATATAATTGGACTTGTTCACACATGTAGAAACTGGAATCAAAATACATGTGTGAATTAAGACATGTAGTTGGGAGAACTTCCTGACTCCTTCCTCCACCATGTAATAAGTGCACTGAAGTAAATGTACATGTTTGTATGTTATATTGCGTGCTGGAAGGTACAAGAAATTCACTGCATATTGTAGGCTACTGTGTACATCTGAGTATGTGAAAAATAAACTTGAAAGGGCACGTAATGCCAACAAACAAACAAACAAACAAGTTTACTGTATACCACAAATCACTAACTAACAAGTCCTCTAAACTGTTAAATATAAATATCAGCAATATTGTACATTTTGTTTGGCATTCACCCGATATAAACTATTACATAACAAGACCACTTTCACCCACTGTCTGGGAGGCAAGGAAGATTTAATCTAGGTGTGTTTCATAATGATTTCATGAAGAAGCACAAAATATATATAGAAAAATGTGTGTGGATTCATAAAAAGGAATGTTTGAAATTTGGACGGAGATCAGGCTAAGAGAGAAATCTGGAGACTTAAAGGGACAATACAGTTTAAAAGGACATTTTTACAGGCTAGTAGTTTATATATGACCTTATGTAAGAAATCACTGGGCAATTTTATACCATCAGATGTATTCTGAACAGAACAGTTGCAGTGGAGTTATGGCTTATTATTATTGTTATTTTAAAATGAGAATTTTATGTTTAAGTTGTATGGGTGTAAGGATGACAACAGCTGTATCTAACCTATTTATGACCTTAGACTGTCACCCTGAGACTCTCTGAAACTACTTATACCATGTTATAAGAGTGCAAAGGTGAATCATTTCATTTTAGTGTCTATTTTTTAAAACATATGTCTATATTGTATTGGTAAACCACCATATCATGTTGGCCGGTGTTCCATATATCCAGTATTTATTGGTGCTTCCTCTATGGCACCATGTAATGTTATAGTTCCACCAATCCAGCTTCAGTCCTCAAAGTGTCCCTGTAATCCACACAAATGCACTGCCAAGGTCACAGCCCCCTCCTCTCTCTCTCTCTCTCTCTCTCTCTCTCTCTCTCTCTCTCTCTCTCTCACTCTCTGTCCTCCCCTCTCCCATTTACCCCTTCCTAATCCTTCTCTCCCCCTCTCTCCTCTCTCTCTCTTTATCTCTCCCTCTCTTTTCCATCTTCTCTTCTACTCTCTACCTCTACTCTCATCCCTCTCTCCTTTTCCTCACTCTCTCTTCCTCTCTCCTCCCCCTTTCCCCCCTTCCTCCCCTGTTCGCACATACCTCCGCCATACTGTGCGATCAGTAGTGGCCGATAACAGAAACAGCCTTGAGCAGTAGACTGGACTCTCCTTGACTTCTTACATGTGCACAATACAAGCCTCAACATCACTGATAGGATTACGTACCTAGCGGCCCAAGCTAAGTCCCTCTAGCCTTTCTTTCTGTTTTTTCTTGAGCTGAGAATAAGACTATGATAAGGTTGAGATAAGGAGGAGGCGGAGAGGTGCATTTAGGATAAAACCACAGGAAAACAACGCGGGACAGGTGTAGAGCAGTGACGAGAAGAGGCAGATGTCAGGTGTTTTACCGATACAAAGCCGAAAGTTTATCTTCGTGATGACATGGTTTGGGGGGTTTTAAGAGCTATAGCAGACATGTGACGACACAGGCCCACTTCAGGACATGATCTGTGGGAAAAGATAGCTGGAAAGAGGGATGTTTTCAATGTAACACATATGTATTCTCAAGTGTTTGATTGCAAAGCATTTATCAGTAATAATCATACGGCTAATACTTGAACAGAAGATGTGCAAATTGTCCCTTTAAAATTGTCCCTTTAAACCAGCATTAAATGTTTAAAGGGAAAATCCTTGTTTACTACATTATATTTTTTCAGGATTTCTTGCAAATGTTGAACTAAATGTGAACTTTGGATCAAAACTAAATACCTTAAACTATGCCACACAATTTTCCATTTGGTTTTTGTTATTTTCCTCATCGCAAAGGCAGACAGGTTGCCTGCGATCCAGAATACACACTTCTTCAATACTTTACGAAGATGAGTCTGTTGAAAGGTGGCTTAGCCAATCAGGGACACACATGGTCTGTCCGTATTAGGTCAGATCTTTGTAGAGGTCGCAGTAGCAATACATGCTTTTCAAGGTGTTCTCATTAACAACAACAGCAATTGAACAACTACAAGATAATTTTTAACATTATGTTAATGTTTGGAACATACAATGCAAATATTATCTCCACGGAAACAAGCGGCCGGCAGAAACCCCATAAAAAGTTACACAGTGCACCTTTAAACCTTGTTGTTCTCAGAGTGAGCTATGTTTCTTTATGGACTCCCTTATTCATTAGAGATATTGTCTTGCCAGCTCCAGTTCCACCTTGGGGGACTATTTTCCGGGCACATTTGTTCATACGCCGCTAGACTTTTCCTTGGACATGCTCCAGACAGCAGCATAAGCAAGCGTTCTCCTCTCACCTCTCCTCCAATCAATCGCGAATGTTGTGCTATCTGACAGGCAATCCGATACATGCCTCATAAAGCCCTATATTGCTGTGTGCATGGCTTTCAGAGGTACATAGAGCACCGTATGCGAGGAAAGGGTAAGGAAAGGGGGGAGAGAGAGGGGAGGAGGGGGAGTCGTCTTTGGCCCATGGCTCAGTATTAATCATAAGCGTGAAAGAACTGTGTGTGTGCTGCTGTTTATGACATATAATCCAGTGAGATGTCAACACTGCGAGCCAAGGCTGTCTCAAAGAGCTTTAATTGCTGTTTGATGTTTTTGTAAAATTCAAGATACAGCTATTATTTCATTTTTTCATTTTTCTTTATTTTTATTTGTACAAGGAGAGCGCAATGAGAGTACCAGACTCTCTTTTTCATGAGAGCCCTGTTAAAATACATAATAATACAAATAACTGCACAGGTCCATTTAAAACATTAAAAACAGGCCCAGGTGTGATTATAAATGTTTATCGCCAAATTATTAAAGTACATTAGTGGCACCAGTTTTGCATGTCCTTGAAATGTATTCCATTTTTGAGAAGCAAAATAACCAAAAGACAATCATGAGATCTTGTATTAAATGTTCCCATATCAAAGTTCAACAAGCAAGTGAGATATAGAGTGAACAGTGATGGTTTTTAAATTCATCACCTGTTATGAAACAAAGGGCTGAGTGAAAGAGTGGATCTAAAGGTTTCAAAGTAGAGGCTGAAGTCTGCAGGTACATTATATCTCATAACGTACTACAGAAAGAAAGGTTACTTCAACTATTTCAAGATTGATTCCATTTCAAGAGGTGAACAATTTGGTCAATAATCACTGTCGCTCTGCTCCATGTAACTTGAGAGATCCATTTGGATTCAGTGCGTACAGGCGTTTCCCTGCAGGCACCACTGACCATTGTTACCCAAAACATCACATGCAGAGATAAAATGTCCGTTAAAAGCATCACGTATTTCCTCTTTAGAATTTACAATAGCTGAATCCAATAAAATATCAGTTGGTAATGTATGAATACTAGGTTCTGAGAGGGATCTGACTGTCCTCCAGAACTTTGCTGGATTTCCGTAACTCTCTCTCTCTCTCTCTCTCTGTCTCTGTCTCCCTCTCAGCGCAGACATGAAGTAAGAGGTTTTTGCCTATCTAACTGTTGATAAAGATCTATTTCCTTTTTTACACCAGAAAAATGCCCAATCCAAGTCTGGCCTGGTTGTGTTGCAGTTTTCCAGGCAGCATTTCTTTCTTTAATTACACTTGCAATTTCTGTGTTGAAACAAGGACTGTTTTCTTTTAGTTGCATGTCGGTCTGCAATTTCACAAAATGTATTAATAAAAACATTTAAGGCCATATTAGGGTCAGGGAATGCTGATGTTAACCTGATATCACTGTAATACAGGTCAGAGATTAATTATATTTTGGTCAAGAAGAAACGGAAGTAGATTTTTTGATAGCAGCAATATTAAACCAGTATGAATTGTTGTAAAAACATTCAAGGTCACTTTACACAGCATAAACAGAATAAAAAAAAAACAAAATACTTTATACTTTACTTCATTTTTTTATAGTCACACAGGCAAGGTGTATTGTTTATTTATTAATTCTTGCCTAATTAATAAATATGCAACACTGATGGAGGCTTATGACACATTTTGACACCCACACGTCTTGCCATTCAGCCCTAGGGCAGCTGTGGCTTTGAATACATATCTTACTATTTCTGTGTGAGAGAATGAAGGGGAACTACACTATATTCCATTGGGAATCATGTCAAACTTGTAAACCGCAATATAAAAGCAAATTATTATAGGTATCTGACATTGTCTTATAGACTATTTACCCAATAGAATTTTACAATGCCAGATGTTTAATGCATTTGTATAAATATGACTAACTTAATATTAGTAATGCACTGGATTCATATAGAGCCTTTCAAGACACCCAAAGCGGTTTACGTAATTTAATTCATTCACTCCAGACTCGGTGTTGGTAAGTTACTTCTGTAGCCACAGCTGCTCCAACCACTCACACATACAACATTCATAGGCAATGTGGGGGGAGTGTCTTGCCTAAGGACACAACAACAGTTTTCACTAGAGCTACTGCTGCCCCACTGAGGTACCTGGTATTCCCAGCCATCTCCCTTTCAAGTATTTACCAAATCCAACCCTCCTTAGCTTCTGAGATTGGGTATTGTCGAAGTGTTGTTATGGTATGAGGTAGATCCTTGCGTTCAACAAATACAACATAATCACTATAGTTTACTTCAAATAGTCTGGAATAATTTCCACTACACTTACATAGTAATAGTAATGATAATGACTCTGGCCCTGTTTTGGTGCTTTTCGGTTGAGTGGCAGTGCTGTGGTTAACTCCAGAGAGGACACACGGCTAATGGCACAGCTAACGGCACAGCTAACAGCAGTTAACAGCACAGCTCCACTCGGCAGTGACATGTCTGAGGTCTGAGGCTGACACTGCAGAGCCAAACAGAGCCAACGATCTCACCAGCCTCCTGTCCACTGCCAAAGAGCAGACACTCAGAGAGATGTGAGCAAAGGGGCTGTTTTAGCACCATGTGGGCTGATGAAACGCAAGTCACTTTCAGAGTTTGGTCAAATTTTACAAAGTGGTAACTTTCATCTACTCTGAATCTGCCAAAGGAAAGGAGAGGTGGAAGTGCAGGAATGGGAACAGTCAAATCCAAGATCTGAGTGCAGAATTTAAACAGAAATAGCACTAGGCGGATTAAATGTAATATTAAGCACTTCATTATGGTAACACAAAAGGAGCAACAGCATGATAAAATACTATAAAATAATTATGTTCAAAAGTCACTTGAAAATGCATTTACAGCAATTAGCAAACAGCAACTGTGTTTAAAATAAAAATGCACAGAAACAACAAGTTTAAAATATGTGTGTATCGTGGCAACACTAGCAGATGTCTATCTCACCATTTTATATACTTTATATAGTACTTCTTAAAAAAAAAAATCATATGGTTTTCTATCGATACATACTAAAGTGATAAAAAGATTGTACAGTGGTCTTTTGCATGTATAAACATTCTTAAAGAACACATATTATCAGTTCTTATGGCTTTGAAACAAGGTTTTGACCACCATTTTTTGTAACTTAAAATAATGTCTGCATTTGGAAAATAGACTTTATAAACTACACCTTTGTTTCCAATGAGGCATTTAGGCGTTGGAGCTCCTTCTGCTGTCAGCAACAGGAATTCAATTTGTCAAAGAAAACAAATGAACTGTGAATGCTATGCTAATAAAGCCATGCATTTATTATTAACACAATTTGACCTCAGAATGAATCCTGTGATGGTTTATAGGCTTAAAAACTGCATAGGAGAAGTCTGGGGTTTTATGTGTGACGCAGCTAAATGGGCAAAATGCAAACAGAGCATTTTTGAGTGCTCAAAGAAGACCATTTTTGATTAATTCATTAATGAAACAAGTGTGAATAAAACAAATAACTTCAGAGGACAACACTATAACATGGTTAAAAGTCAATTTTTCATAGTATGTGTACGTTAAGGTTATCTTCTGCCATAGGGTCCCTGTTTACATCACCTTCTCTTTCATTTATCTCTCATTTTCAGATCACTCTTCTATAGACCATCATTAAAGGCTGACCACAGGCTTAAGGTGCAGCGCTGTGTTCCTAATGACCACTTGCACCATATGTCGTCATGTTTTAAACCCCCATGTAGTCGAGGTGGGCACAGCTGCAGAGGACAGGAGAGGGGAGACCTAAGACGAGTTTTTCATTGACATAGTGTTAAAGCTCCACAGGCTGTGAACAGATGAGGCAAGCACTGGAACAGACTGACCCCAGATCTGTGAGGATATGGGCTGGACAAGAAGAAGTTATGTTCAACAAGTTCTCACACTGCTCTAAAGCATGTAGCTTGGAATAATAATGCTAAATCACCAGTTTAAAGGAGCATTATGTAACTTTTTTGGTGGAGGGTCTTCTGCCACCAGCTGGTATCCATGGAGATGGTATTGCTGATCTTGGGATGTTCTAGAGCAGCAGCTGTTAAACCTTTCGCACAAAGTACCACCTATGATAATATTTGGCTTGCCAAGTACCACCAGATGTAAACCAGGACTATACAGAGGTCTACATTAAGGGTAAAATGAGCAAAACCAGGTCTTATATGGCACTAAAGCACAAATAAGTTAGTTCTAAATGAACCCAAAGGAGGACAAAAACGTGAATAGATTTGCCTCTAAATAAAACAAATATTCAAAAAGCAGAGGGCCCCACATACCACCAGAGGTACATGCACCACAGCTTGAGAAACACTGTTCCAGGACCAGTTACAGGTTAAATCAATGGGGGTGACGCCTCTTGCTCAGGGACACAACAACAGTACCGTTGAGAGTAAATGGTACAAGGTTTGACCTACTCACCACCTGCGACCTACTCTCTGGTTAGTGGGGCAATGACTTAACTCACTGTGCCACTATTGGTGTTGCACTACTGTTCTTATACTTAAATATTCCATTATTAACCACGACTTTCAAAAATATCTAAGTAACCACATTCCAGGTTTTCCAGGCCTTCTGTGACCCTGGCTTGCCCTGGATCCCTCCTCATTTACAGGCAGCACGCGACCGGTTTCATCCCAGGGATGAGAGCTCATTTGTGGATGGTACGTCCTCGACATCTGCTCCCCATCAGAGCAGCGCCGCAGCAGCAGAAACAGATGCATCTTCTCTGACATATCTTCATAAAAACAATAGAGGAAGGGCTCTGTGGGGAGATATTAATATTTCCAATGGTATGTGACTGCAGAAAAAGAAAATTCCTTGTGTCCTATCATTTGTCCTGATAACAACAAGTCGCTATCAGAGGGGAGGTGTATGAGGAGTGTACAAGCTGCTGTAATGAAAACTCACAACACAGCATTATGTAATAAGCAGCAGTTTATAAAAGAAAAGTATGCATGTTTATACTGAGTTAGGTCCTAGATTCAACTCCAAGACCACGTGGCACTTTTTTGTATAGGGTTTGCATGTTCTCCCTGTGTCCGGGTTCTCCCACATCAACCTAAATTATGCACAACAAGCCAAATTCTATTGGCTCTCCCCTGCAGGTGCCCACTGCAGCTGATGGGTAGCCCCAGCAGGTTAAATTCAGAGAATGAATTTTCCTAAAGGGACAATACAGGACTGGTAGGCCTAGTAGAAGTACAGTAACTGGTACATTGAAGGTTGGAAGTTTGAATCCCACTCAGTTCTAGTTTATACTATTCTTGTTTCCATAGGCAAGGCACTTCGCCAGATATGCCTTTGATTTTGACTGTTAGTGGTGGTGATAGGAGAGACTGCAAACACATCTTAATTGAAGAAATATACGCAGGCAAAAATACTTGAAATGAAATAATTAATGAAATATGTGTTAAAGATGAAAGGTTTTTAGTGAAAGTGTTCAAAAGCAAAAAAGCGTCAAGATTTTTCCAAAAAAGCCATAGTATTTTATTTTTATTTTTTTTCAATTTGGTTGTTTATTGCACTAACACATGTCCTTACTGCCATATTTTTTTCATTTTATGGCATAAATATACATGTCCAAGTGCTTTAAAATTGGCACCTCAAGAATGTTACATACTGTACCTTTAACTTTGATGAGAACCAACATCTAACCTTGAAACTAGAAACCTGGTCATTTGCACACTGTGTAACTGTATCCAAGCACAGCCTGAATGAGGTACTGCAAGTTTCAGTGGAGAGGTGGAGAGGTGGAGAGATGGAGGGAGGAGAAGGAGACCGAACGTGATCATTGTAATCTCATAATGGAGGTTCTGAACTGCTCCATCCACTCAGTGCACAATCAGCCTGTGACTGCAGAGGACTGTTCTAAGTCAATGAAAAACACATACAATTACACTGTGTGGACCAGCTCCCAAATGTCTGTGGTGACGGCAGCCTGGGGTCAAATATATATAGGCAAAAAAACAGTGTCCTAGCGGTATAGAAAAGACTGCAACTATATGCATAAAAGTGTCGAGCACAAATGGTGTTAATATTAAATATTATATTATATTTATGATGGCCAGACAAAAATATAGACTTCAATTGTGGTTTAAAAGAAAATGCTGTAAAGATAAGCTATTATTATTTACCAGGAAGTTATTAGTCACACAATATCTTTATCTCTAGACCCAACAGTGTGTACTTATGCTACTTATACCATGGTCCCACAAACTGAAATTAGTTCACTTTTAAATCTAACAACCTTTTGTCTGCCCATGGTTGTTCAAAGCATTAGTTATTTCTGTTTTAGTTGAAGCTAGTCCCTCCTAACAGTAGTTCATGTGTTTATCCGTTGCTATGGTGATGCTCACAGCGTAGTGATATAGACCAGTGATTAACTGTTGCTGCACTACCTGTGCGGTTATACTAAAATAATGCATGACAGTTAGCCCTATGCTGCGTTCAGACCGGGGTGTCAAAAACGTGTTGGATGCTTCCGACGCATGTCATGGACACTGTGGACACATGACGGAGAAAAATACCACATTTACCACATTTCTAGCAACTCAGGGCAACTTGCCTTGGGGCAATCTGAAAAAGACATGGCAGTGAATCCAGGGGCGAAACTCTCAGTTTGGTCTGGAAGGAGACAATAAATCGATGGAAATTAGAACTATCCTTTGAAGGCGGTTGTAACGATACCTAATCATAAGTTCAATAACTATGTTATTATGATGAGGCTATTATTAGCCTACTAGCGAATATTTGCCATTTGAACAATGAAAAGGTCTTCAGTAAACAGTTTAATTTATTTACAAATGAGCTATGTGTGCAACTGTACAAAATACTGTTGAACAATATGAAAATATGAAAACAAATTCAACACTTAATTGTTCTAACAACTCCATGTATGACTTTTTTTTTTTCTTTAGATTTAGAAAAAAAGTGATAAATGTTTTAAATACACTTAACAGAACACAAAATCCAGCGTGTCCAGAGATTATGAAGGTCCCCCATAATAAAAATTTCTCCCCCATAGATCTAGTCTAAAAACAAGCTGAACAATAGATGCTTGTTTAACATTCAAAATAACATATGAAAGTAACTATTGTTAAAAAGAACCATTTAAAGATTAAATAGAAGCACTACAGTTTTACTCCAACAACTTTTTTAAATGTAAATTAATGGCAAATATTAAGCAAAAATATTATTCAAGCTTTTAATCATGTTATGACTATAATTCCTTTATTCAAAATATGTAGATTATGGGATGTCTGTTTAGTTATAACTCAAAACTAATGTGCAATCAAATGGACGAGAGCGCGCACAGCTGAAGCTCACGTGAACATATACACGCTTAAGTTTCACTTTTGTTTTAACATATACAGCTTAAGTTTCACTTTTGTTTTCTCCGCTTACGGCGATTCAGAACAAATGCAGCGCTGTGGAGCACATGCTTTTTGTTTTTATTTTACTCTGCGGTTACCTGAGCGAAGGAGGATGATTATGGCGCTTTACGCGGACTCATTTGGCTGTATCCTTACGCACACACGCGCCACAATGGATGCATTTACTACACCACATTTACTTGGGAATTACGCTTTTACCAGGACCGAGGAGGAGTTTTTTGACAGAGTTTGATTCATATTATGTGTTTGGTTTCAACTTTATGCATGGACACTGTAGACTGTGACTGAATGTGGATATTATTAAGCACAACACTTTGACTTTGTGTCTCCAGTGCGGGACTTTTACAGTGTCTCAGTTTTTTCCACTCTTCTGATACTGGTAAGAAAATACACTGCACTTTTGGCACTTGGCACAGATGTTAAAACCCAATGGCTAAAACGTGAGTGGTGCCATTTGTTGGTGCAGGGCACAGTTGTGACTTGTGTTGTAAGCACCTGCACTTCTGTTATAATTCAGCATATTTACTGGTTCATTGACGCAGACATTTAAAGCCAAGGAACCGAAGGTTGGACAGTATTTGATGTTTTATCTCAGAACAGCCCAGTCACACTGACTGTCCAGAAGCACAGCATCTTAAGAGTTCAGATATTGTGCCTAGCAAGCATATACTCATCGTTTCCCTCTGGTATTGTGTCCTAAATTTCTAAACCAAAACTTATAAACTAACCAAACACGGAGCGTGGTTAAAGTTTTGTAACAGCTGCCCCTCCTTCCTTTTCAGGATCCCGTGCCTACGACATTAAGTTATATATATATACACTCTTCAAAGTCTATAACATTATATTTGGCAAACTGTGAAGCTTAGTGACTTACTCTGCGTTTTGGCGGACAATAACCCAATATGTTTAGACATTACTATAACATTACACGTGACACGCTTTACATAAAGTAACCGAGCAGAATAAGAAAACTGACTTTCTGATTGATACTTATGATTAGGCTTTGTTGGCATTAGCTAAATAAATGCCGGACACATTTTCGCCTATTTTGTCTCTTTGGTGCGAAAAATGACCGCGTGCATGTCGCCGGAGCAACGGACTAAACCAATTTGTAACAACAGGGAAGGGTGGATCGGTTTTTCATTTTCAGACTTATTTAATGACAGTGAACTGAGTGGATACTGTTTACATTCTGATATATAGTGTTAATGCAAGGGGAGATTTCCCGTGATTTCCGCTTATAAGTGAATCTTTGTTCAAGCTTCTCCATACCCAACCAAAACCACAAACGCACATCCTACTAAACTTTACTAAACTTTATCTGTACTAGTATGCATTCACACAACGGAAATGGCAAGATATCAAGCAGATTTCAATCAACTTTCTTTGCTTTACATTTTCTGCTTTTACCCAATGAAGTAAATTAATCAGGTGACTCAAAATCTAACCATTTAGTTGTGAGAAAATCTAACAAACATGCAAACAAACCTTGAAATACATCTCTCTTAATGTGAGCAGGCTCGTCTCTCCACAGATCTGACTTATAACTTTCTTGCGGTGTCACCGGCTTGTTTCCATGGAGGAGGTATCTAATCGTCCATTGGCCAAGGACTTTCCAAGTTCTTTCTTTTATTTATTATTATTATTATCCTTTTTTTTCTACTTATTACAGCTGCTAACATATTTACTTCACATCAAAAAGTTAATTATGAACTGTGATTGTTGCAGAGAATAAGCAGAGTGACCTCCTCAGTTTTCCCTCATTATTGTTGTTAGATGTTGTGTCTTGAGAGTCACATGAACACCCCATGACAACGTACCTCTGTCATTTGCTTTTTCCACTTGAAAGATTGTGTTATATTTTTGTGCTCTTTGCCCCTCGATCAAAACATGAGGAGTCAAGCTGCGATGTTACACCCGACCACTGAGCCGAACTTAACAGTCTCATAATTAACAGGGTTTTGTTTTGCATTTAGTCAAACTGACAGCAGGCATTAGCTATTCTAATTATGTTTTGTTGTATTTCAAATGTTGACTTTTCAGACCTGATTGGCTCACTTTCAATGGCACAGTGGTTGATTGGCCCTACCGCTCTGCCTCACAGCCAAATGGTCCCAGGTTCTGAAGATATTCTGGTTATTCCAATCAAACTGAACCAGGAAGAGTAGGCTTAACTTCTAGTCATACTGTACCACACCTCCAGCCATACTCCACCACACCTCCAGCCATACTCCAGCAAACCTCCAGCCATACTCCATCACATCTCGTCTTACTCCAGCACACCTCCAGCCATACTCCAGCACACCTCCAGCCATACTCCAGCACACCTCCAGCCATACTCCATCACACCTCCACCCATACTCCACGACATCTAGCGCCATACTGTAGCACACATCCACCGATACTCCTGTACACATCCACCAATATTCTAGCAGACCTCCAGCCATACTCCAGCACACCTCCAGCCATACTCCAGCACACCTCCAGCCATACTCCAGCACACCTCCAGCCATACTCCAGCACACCTCCAGCCATACTCCAGCACACCTCCAGCCATACTCCAGCACACCTCCAGCCATACTCCAGCACACCTCCAGCCATACTCCAGCACACCTCCAGCCATACTCCAGCACACCTCCAGCCATACTCCAGCACACCTCCAGCCATACTCCAGCACACCTCCAGCCATACTCCAGCACACCTCCAGCCATACTCCAGCACACCTCCAGCCATACTCCATCACACCTCCACCCATACTCCACGACATCTAGCGCCATACTGTAGCACACATCCACCGATACTCCTGTACACATCCACCAATATTCTAGCAGACCTCCAGCCATACTCCAGCACACCTCCAACCTTACTCCAGTACACCTCCAGCCATACTCCAGCACACCTCCAACCTTACTCCAGTACACCTCCAGCCATACTCCAGCACACCTCCAGCCATACTCCAGCACACCTCCACCCATACTCCAGCACACCTCCACCCATACTCACACCTCCCTTACTATTGCGCTCCTGCATAGTAGAATGGATCTTGCTTTACACATTTACACATTTAGCTACAAAGACAGCAGAGTGTACCTTATATATTTAGCCAGTACAAATCAAACTTGCATCACAGTGAATCCTAAGTTGAGGCTTGAGTGCTCAGAAAATATCTGTTTTCACCTACCCCCTATCCACACCCAAAGCTCTGTAAACAGGTAGGGTTCAACAGTGTTATAGTAATTTTTGCACACATTTTAAAAGTCTTCCGCTCGCTATAGTGATCTGCCGCTATATCCAAATCACCAAAAAGTATTTTAAGAACAAGGTGACAAGTGCAATTTTTTCAAGTCATATTTGATATATAACACTTTTAAAAGATAATTACTCCAATCACTTTGTCAAAAAAATAGACTATAAGGCGTTCTTACTATGAGCGGGCTTGCACCTCCACAAAAGAAGAAGCCTCCAGACTCTTGGCCTGGAGGCTTCCTTCTGCTCGTTTCCATGGAAATGTTGTTCCTTTGGCTTTAATATTCCGTAGTATGACATAAAACCCATCTATCTCCGCTTAGAATGTTCTGAAGTATGGTGTAAACTTTCTATTTCCATGGAATCATGCAGATGACAGACCACCTCCAGAAAATTACATCCCTTTAACTGTAATCTTACATCTAAGTTGCAAAATTGGCTACATGTTAGTATCATGATCTATGTGGCTAATAGCTGCACCTCTGACACACATTTACACAGGTATGGAGGATGAAATGTCTTGCCCAAGGACAGAACAAATAGGCTCTAGATTTTAGGTCCTTTTTCTCCCGGGGCTGGCTCATATTAGTCTTGTCTGGGTATTCACAGCAGGTAGACGAATAAAAGTGGAGAGGGAGGCTATTATTAGAACACATCTCCTTAATCATCGCCTCTTTGTGCAGACCACTTGAAAATGCTCCATAAGTCATTTAAAACTGAATCTGCTAATGGTGATTCTCAGGAGGAGTGATACGTCTTATCTCTTACACGTCTTTGCAAACCGGACACCTTTAGAAACCTTTCACTCTGAAGATGGAGAGTTTTAACAGAAATACACGGCCCTAAGCTAAGACTATAAATGATAATGATGAGGTGAAATATTGATGGAGAGCTCTTATTCAGAGTTGACGTATTATTAATGATTATTTCAGAGCTCATTCTTTAAAGGTCCTGTATTACACAAACTTGACTCTTGTGAGCGTTAGGTCAAGTTATAATGTTGTTATCGACTCAAAAACATACCTGGAGTTGTGTTTTGTTTCATTCACACATGTTAGAGTAACCCGTTAATATTAGTCTGTCTACATCGCCAAAGCTGAAAATGCTCCGTTCCACCTTGTGATGTCATGAAGCAGTAGTTTTCAAGTTAACAGCTACCTTTTATCTTCATTCAATAGAAATTGGAAATTCCATAGCTGAAATCATCTAGTGAAGGTCTATGGAGCTTAACAACACAGCAGAGCACTTCTTGTATTACCACATGACATCACGAGGTGGAACAGAGTGTTTTCAGTTTGAGAGAAGAATATGCAGGGTTTGTGTGTTAAACATGCGAATGAAACAAAACACAACTCCAGGTATGTTTGTGATGAGGAAACAACATTATAACATAGATCAGAAATAATATGGGCCCTTTAAGCACAGTTGCTATATTTGTTCACATAGTTTGGTAATAATTAGGTTATTATCTATATGGCCATTACTAATTTATTGAAGAAGAAACACATTTGACTATTTGTCTTTTCGATTGAGGTCCCCACAGTGAACCAGTCGCATTCTGATTTGAGTAATGACTAATAATTGTCACACAACTTAAACATAACTTTATATATTATCATAACACATTTGGGGTCAGAGGGCAAGACAAAAGTGAAAATAAAAATACAACATGTGCGTCATTTGTAGTGTACAGGACAAGCCCTTGAAACTAAATAAATCCATTTGGAACTTTTTTTTAAATCAATTGTACAGCCAGGCATCCAAAAGGACAAAGGCTGATTCTAACTCAATATATACAACACTTCACTAACTAAATGTGTAGTTTTCTTATAATAACTTTATTTATCAGCGCTTTTTCTGGACATTCAAGGACAATTTACAACGGATTAAAAGACTTAAACAAACAAACTGGTAGCACATAATGCAACAACAAACTCAATACTACTCACATGGGGCCACAGTAGCTCAGTTGGAAGAGTATTTGTCCATTGACCCACAAGTCGGCGGCGCGATTCCATCCGACAGAAGAATACTTCATACGTCATTGTGTCCTTGGGCAAGACACTTAACCCACCTCGCACCTCGTCTGCGTTCACTGGTGTATGAATGTGTGTGTGAACTGGTGTTTCCTCTGTATAAAAGATGTGACCATTTACCACATAGCTTAGCCAAAACCTGAATAGCCAATATCCAAGGACTATTTCATTCAAATCTGAAAGAAGAAATGTTCTAATCTACAATTACTTTTTGTCAAAAGAGTGTTTATCTTATTTATTTCCTCTTGCGCACGTACATCTGGCACCACTCATTCAGGGAGTGATTACAGCAAAGGCAGCAGGTGAGAGAGACTAATTAACCAATTAACAGAAACAAGCATCAGAAGAAGCATTTAAAGCCCCAGGGGGTGGTTTTAGAGAGAATGATCAGATCAGTATGAAGAAATAATTACAAACTATAAACAACATTTGTCAGATATGAGTAAAGTTAGTAAAAGAAAAAAGAAAGTTTGGTCAGCTAAGTAGGTCAAAAAGTTGAAATATGGCTGAAGGCATATAGTTAAGAGAATACTTACAAATAAAGTGGATGATTATGGACGAAAATCAGCAATGGTTTATTCTTTTTTAAATTTTGGATTTCATGGTTAAAAAGTCAGTGGTCACGTTTTTATATAGCGCTTTTCCACCTTCAAGGCACGCAAAGAGTTTTACATCAAGGAACCACTCACCCAATCACACACACATTAATACACCAGTGTACGCAGACACTGGGGGCGAGGTGGGTTAAGTGCAGGGGGACACAAAGACAGCATTCATCTGTGAGAACTGGAATCGCACCGCCAACCTTCGGATCAGTGGACAAACACTCTAACTCCAACTGAGCTACTGTTGCCCGACTATAATCCCTCTCCCTTTGTTATGAAACGTCTTTTAGCATGTGTTTTACAACCAAATAACAGCTAAGATTTTAATAGTCGACTGGTCACAATGAATCCAATTAATAGATTTGCAGCCCTACACATCACAACATTCTTAGACCTCGTTTCAAGTTAATATCTCAGTATATACTGGAGTAATACTGGAGCTGTTCATGCAATTTAAAAAACTGCTACAAAATTCAAAGTTTTCTCTGTCAGTGCTAATTAAAATAAGATTTTACAAACCTATGAGCCTGAAAAATGCCCAAAAGTCCTACAAAATGTCGATGAGAGTGTGCAAAAGGTATTCAGGAACAACAACACACAATAAGAATAACCCGATTTTGACAAAACATTTCATTCTAAGGGGACGACAGACCTGCACAATACTGGTTAGAAGTGTGTAATGACATAGCCGAAAAAGCACAAATCCATGCATAGTCCTTACCACATCGTAGCTGGTGCTCCCGGAGGTTCCTGAACTCCAGTCCGTGCAGGTGAGTGGGGAATGTACAGGTCGTGTCATTTCCAATTCGCACTGAGTTTGACTTGGCCCAAACCAGAAGCCACTGCAGCTGACAGTCACAGAACAACGTCTCAGTTTTAAAGTGTCTGAAAGAGAGAGGTATGCAAAATAAGTAAACAGAAGTAATCGTCATAAATCAGAAATGAACTGCTTCAACTTCATGGAGTAATATGAATGATAAAGACAGAGAGGAAATGCTAGATCGTGTTAGTTTAGTGAGACTTAAGGATTATGTGGTTGAAAATGGACTATAAAGGAGTTCAATTGTAAATAGATCTGTAATTCTGTGTGGTGAGCACAAGTTTTGTTTCAGTGAATTCAAGAAGCTGTTTTGACATAGATATTTCTGGATTTGATTTCAATTTTTTGCCCAGTTTTCTAAGACTCTGAACAAAAATATGCCTAAAACAAACAAAACAAACAAACAAACAAAAACATCTCAACATTTGTAATTAAAATAAGTTCCTGCTTTTGCACTTGAACCCTGAAGATGTGAACCCACTTTTGTATCTACCTGCTAAACTGACACTGACAAACATGACACTGTATTGTATTGCAGTGGTAGAATGTAATGAAGTAAAAGTAGTAAAGTACTATACTTAAGTACACATTTTAAGTATCTGTACTTTGTTTAAGTAGATTTTAAAGCGGATACTTTTTACTTTTACTTCACTACATTTGAGAGAAGGTATCTGTACTTTCTACTCCACTACATTTTTGAACAAGACTGAAAAAGAAAATATTTTTCATTATTGTTTGAGACCTGCTGAAAGGGTTTTTGGTTTTTGTTTGTTTTTGTTTTTGTAATACATTCATAATTTGAGCAAACAAAAATACACAATAAAAACAGTTAGGAAAAAATTATCAATTCAGTTGTTCCTGTTGAACTATTTTTTTTTTTTTTTTAAACAGGAACTTTAATACTTACTTACTTTCACTTTTACTCAAGTTTTTGTTTTTTTGCTCCAGTATCTGTGCTTTTACTTTAGAAACAAAATCACCACTGCAGTATTGTTGTATTGTTTGTGAATGATGATGTATTTTTTTACTCTTCTGAGCAACAGCTACGAACTGAATTGCCCTTTTGGATGTATAAAGTTATCTGATTCTGAACACTTCAGAGTTTGGTGGCATATTCTGACTTTAGTTTCTCCAACTTTCCGTAAAAACTTAAAAGAGTCCACCACAGCACCTGACTCATATCAACTTTAGCTCGTTCATCCCTCGAGAATTCACCAATGTCACAGCTAAGTCTGCCTTTGAATCAGTCTCTTTGTATGTGTGGTGTTTCTATGGAATACACTGGAAGAAAATACAGAATAAAGGTTATATCTACTGTATATCCAATTGTTTTGTTTTTGAATTCCTGCCCCAACTCTTGCTTAAAATAATATAAAAAATAAGCAAAATTTGAAAGTGTCCAAATAATAAATGAGCTGTCGGCTCCATCAATTCACTTTCTTTTGAAAAACTGTCGCCTCTCTCTCCGTAACTGCTGCTGTCAGGCTCGTCATTTTGGTCTTAAAATATTCTTATTAACGTGCTCTACATGATCCTGTTTTGTTTTGTTTTTTTTGTTTGTTTTTTTTTTATTTCTCTATTGTGTCCCTAAATCAAGATATGAACATTAATAACAGAGAAATCAGGCGCCTTCTTTCCCCGAGGTCGCTCCCACTAGCGTTAGCAACAGGTTTTATTGACAGCGTTGCTAAGCGCCCTTTTCCTGCTAAACCAGCGGTGCAGGCTGTAAGGGGTGTTACCTTCAACAGCCTCGCTACTGATTGGCTCTTTGGTTGCTATGATACGCACGGTCGGAATTCCAAATATGGAACTTTACTTCAAATTTGCCCGTAAAACTGCCTCGATGAGCTTCATTTGACTTGCCCGTATAACTGCTTCAGTGAGGTTCATTTGACTGGAGCCGAGCGCTATAGATGACATCACACCTCTTAGTCCACTTTTTTATACAGTCTATGCCTTGGTCTTATAATGTTTTGTCCTGTCTTTAACCACATTAAAAATATTGAAATTATCCTTACAGCACTTTGAGAGCCAACAGATGAGTGAAGAGTCCAATGCTCAACGTCGAGAAGATATTTCCAGAGAGATTCCTGTTTGAGAAATACAACAAAACACACATTTAGCAACCTAAATATATCCCTAGTACTGTTTCTATGCTAACCTGCTGTTTGTAAGTCTATACACAGGCAGTCATTATGCTACAGTTTATTCTCTACAGACACAGACTAAATTAAGATTAAAGAGCATGTTTTCAATTAAAGGATTACTCACAGTTTTGAGAGGCTGCCCAGATCTAGGAACATTTCAGGAGCGAGGCAGCCAATCCGGTTACGGGACAGATCCCTGGAAAGACAACACCAGAAGCTAGCAGCGTATCCCAAAGCTAATGCATGTGTACTGTATGCATACTAGTCAAAGGGATAATGAAAAGAAACGGGAGCAGGTGAGGAGGGATTAGAATTTGTACAGCAAATTTGTGTCAGCTGAAATTACGGGAAAATATGTAACCCATTAACGCATGTATAAGAAGATATAGATTTAGGTCGTTTAGGGAGATTTAAGGATTATACAGGTTGGGAGAGGAGTAGATTATAAAGGTTCAAACTGTTGAAAGTATATGCATTTTTGTGTGTGTTAAGGGACAGTCGCTTTTTTAATAAAATCCAAGTGTGAGTGTTTTCTCGTAGATGCTTCTGGTACCTCCTCATTCTCCGGTTTTGCCCATCAATTTAAAACATGTACCATCCTGAACAAACCTAGCTTGTTTGTAATGCTAAATTAAAATGCTAAATGCTAAATCAAAGTTTCTAGAAACCATCCACACTTCTCTACTTGAAATAGTTGTATCTGTTCTATAAATGATTAACCTATTGTGGAACTATGAACATTACGCTGGTATCTGTATCTTCCTATATCTTAAAAACAAAAAACAAAACAAAACCTCAAGTCAGCTGATTTAAACAGGTTTTGGCGCAGTCTTCCTACTGGTGGAGGTAGGATGACAGCGCCATCTGCAGTCTAGTAATGCGACGTTCCTGAATGAGTCGGCTCTTTTGAACGGTTCCTTTATGTGAACTGTTGAATAAGGATCTCAGTTTTTAAAAGAACCACATTTTTTTCTTTCTCATATTTATGCTTTTTTATGCAGATTAATGCACAAGAACCAGCACAGAAGCATAGCAGGCGACACTTTGTGCACAAAAAAACATAATAGCAGTAAGTTTTAAAATTATTATTATTGTAGTGCAACGTTTTCTTTAAATTATGCATCATTTCAAAGGGTAAACACTCTCCCACTCTCAGTTTGAACCATTTTAAACTAATCTGAGCCTAGGTCTTTTCTCTCTGTGATTAGTTTGTTGTTAAAATGAGTTCCCACATTGGCTTCTGTCATATAAATACATAGTAAAAGAGCCAGTCTTTTGAATGGCTCTTTGAAAGGAACGGATTCAAAAGCTTTGGATTCCATAAAAGAGCCGGAAGTTCCATCACTACTGCAGTCCGATTTCTTCAGGACAGTATTCCAGGTGTGTGACAGTAAAAAGGCCCCTCGTACCAGTTTAAAGTCCTGTGGGCATGTTTACATATTTACTCTCACACACCTAGGATACTATCTTGAAGAAGTCGGACTCCAGAAGGCACTGTCATCCTGCCTCCACCTATAGGAAGACAGCGCCAAAACCTGCTTAAATCAGCTGACTGGACACGTCACAGCAACATCATGTGACCACTCCGAGGAAGACCGCTAGTGAGTAGTTAAAACTGTCAGGTATGAAAACAAACTAAACCTTGGTCTGAAAAAAGAATCTATTGAAAGAAATTATCAGAAGACCAGATGAACCTCAGACTTCTAGAAAGACACTTATTTGAGCACAATTTGACCTTTCCTGGGTGGTCTTAATCTATTTCAGAGGAGTATAAAAGGTGAAATTAAATAAACTGCAATTATTTTGTGTTAAAAATGACAATTTACTGTTTTTTGATTTTTTTGTTTTTTTGTATGTGGGGGAAGGAGCGTGAGCTTGTGCGGGAAGTTGAGCGTTACTGACTAGATATAGTCGGCCTCACCTCCACGCATAGCTGGGGCTCTGGAAGCCAGTGCTTCACCAACACTGTTTACAGTGTGGGCAGAGAGCTGCTCACCTCGACTGGGGATGTTGTCGGACGATGGAAGGAATACTCTGAGGATCTCCTCAATCCCACCATCACATCTTCCTCAGGGTGATTTTGTGTGGTTTTCGTCCCGGTCGTGGAACACTGGACCAGCTCTATACTCTCTATTGGGTCCTTGAGGGTTCGTGGGAGTTTGCCCAACCAGCCCACATATGCTTTGTGGATCTGGAGAAGGCATTCAACCGTGTCCCACGTGGTGCCACTTGGAGGGTGCTCCGGGAGTATGGGGT
>KN485939.1:8409-22447 GCA_000787095.1 Periophthalmodon schlosseri
TGCTCTCTTGTCAGACGCCGCGGGGGGTGTGGCTTTTACCCATCATGCACTGCCCGCGGAGAAGCCAGGCGTCACCGGCAGAGTCGTTAACCCTTTACGTGTGGCTGCGTTTCAACAGGCATGAGCTAAATTAGTGTAAAAGGCGATGTAGCGATGCCAATTTGTTGTTATGGTTCAATGATGGGTTTTGAAGAGCAGAAAGCAGGTAGCAATTGAATTCATTAGTTAGAAATCAAACCTATATTGTTATAAGTTGTTGGCAGGTAGTATGCAACAAATATATTTCAAATTAAAACATATTTCAGAAGTAAACATTAAAATTAAAGCTTGTAAAGGTCTGCGATACTTATCTTTTACAACACACTGATTTTGCTATTAGAATTGTACATTAACGCAAAAGTTGTTGTTTCCTTGGGCAAGACATATCATTCATATTTGCCTGTAGACATATTTTTCTTCACGTATTCTATTAAATTGCTGGGGTCTAACATTTCTCTCTACAAAGGAACATTTTATTATCCTCTTATGTTCTTGAGAAAAAGGGCAAAGACAAGAACTGCAATTTCCAAACACTTCAAAAACACTCACAAAAACATGCTACTGTCGCGTCGTGCTCATTGGTCAAAACCCTGTTCAAGTGGCGAGCGTCCTCCTTCTCAACCTACTCCACTGACCTGCTTTCAGAAGACATCTCCTACCTACCCCCCTCTTCACCCACGCACACACACCGACGTGGGGGCGGGTCTGGATGTGGGCTAGCTGGAGGGGGGAGAGTGGAGAAGTCTCATCACACACACTTGACAGAACCAGCGCTCTAGGCTACAAGCCGCTTCCATGATATATGAAGATGGCCATTTCGAGCCCACCTCCGCTCCAACTCATCCCCAACTGTAACACACAAACATGCACCTGAACCTCCGTGAGCCCCTTGCCCTCCTTCTCCAGCCGCCGTAACACACAATCACATACCCTGGCCTCCGCGAGCCCCCTACCCTCCGCCTCAACCCGCTGCAACACACATACACCTGGACCCCTGTGAGCCCCTTGCCCTCCTTCTCAACCCACTGCAACAAACAATCATGAACCCAGACCTCCGTGAGTCCCCTGTCCTCCCGACACTGACATATATGGAACGCATGCAGACTGAAGCTCCTTAAATATTCATGCGGTGTCTCGGGTTGGGGATGTTATGGCGGAGGGGGCATGTCGGGTGCACAGTTGTGGGTTTAGATCTGAATGTCAAAATGTATGCTAGAGTTAGCGATTGTCAGATTTGGCAGGGCATGCTAGTTGATAGCGACTGGTATGTCTGTCAGCCTGGGTCCCCAGTCTTGCTAACAAACATGTCTAAAATATGTGTCCCAATTTTGAATGACAGTTGGAGGCAGGACAGACATGGTTGTTAGGCAGACAGCAAACTACATGTCGAATATTAGAAACAACTGTGCTAGTTTTATCTGACGGTGAAGCTAGGCTAATGATGGATAGACAGATGTCATACAGAAAGAGTTATATTGTTACTCTACTTTTAGTTTGGAATAAGACATTTTTTGTGTTTACAGTGACCATGATCATTCACAGCTAGTTTTAAATCAAACTGGAAATACAACTACTTACATACAATTTTCAAAAAATTCCAAACATTTTCAACACATCTCGAGTCCTCATCCTTGGACCTACACCTTAAACATTTTTAGCTCATTACATTTTGTGCACAATCACTACCCTATAGCACAATGTTTACAAAGAGCATTCAAACTTTTTTTTTCGCAGTAATAAGTAAACAATGTAATAAATTGTGAATTGTTAATGAGTATAGTCTATATAGCACGTACGCTAACATTAACACCAAAACCAGAACCTTGTCTCGAACTACATTAATTTAGCATCTTACTTTAAATGGCAAACCTTTAGCTTTGAAGAATGATGACGTTAGAAAGTTCCATATATGTTACATGAATTTTAAAAGCACCTTTACGACCATGTGGCTAATGTAATGTAAAATATATACATAATGATTCAGATTCAGAGCAGCTCTTTGAGTTCAGAGACTCCCTTGACACTTACTCCACTCATCCTCCTCTGACCTTGTGCGCCATCTTGATGTTTGCACTCTTTTAATAGACACCCCCTTCCCCCCCTCTTTTTCTTTCTCTCTTTCTTTCTCACTCCCCCTCTCTCCTCTTCTATCTCAGTAGTGCTCTAATGTATGTTGAAGTGTCTGTGCCTATTTACCATTAGGGCCCTCCAGTCTAATCAGGGGATAGGGCACTTTTTGGAGAGTGTGGAGAAAGCCCTTGAGCCCAAAGCCAATCAACACCTCATCAGGGCCCCTCTGTGGAGAAGGGGCCGACACAAGTGGTTCGGCGCCTTGTCTTTACCCCCAATGTGCTTCAATGCAAAATATAGACAAGCTAAAGGAATTACGCTATTGTTTGATTTGGAAAGAGAGCCGTGTTTTGATTTTAGTTGGAAAGACTAGTTGAAAGAGACTGGTAGTAGAATTTCTATTGAAACATGACTTTATTATTAACAGTGAATATGTATTTAGGACCAAATGCTCCAAAGCCTTAAAATATAATATATTATATTTAACATTTTAAATTGTTAAATAGGGTAGACAAATTTAAATACTTTTGAAGACAACAAATGAAAATAAATAAATCATTAAAATTCAACATGTATGTAAAATTGGGAGATTTTTGCATATTCTGAATTTACTTCTGGTGTCCCCCAGGGATCAGTCTTGAGCCCTAAATTGTTCAACTTGCCGTACTATTTAAATGACCAACTCAAAAGTTCTGGCAAACTAAAATTATTTTATTTTACAGATAATATCAGTATGGTTGATTCTAGCAATAATTGCAATCACCTTGATAACATTGTGGTTTCCCCTAAGGCTCAGTCTTGAGCCCTAAACTGTTCAACTTGTATGTAGCTAAAAAAATTATCCACTCAATTTGGAAAATTCATCATTGCAGACAATGATGCGACAATTGAAATCACCTTAATAAAATTGTAAACATTGAACCAGCCTATTTAAACTGCTGGATGTATTATGAATTATCTGTACTTACTATTCACAATTTGCATTTCATATGGAAACATTACAATGAGACAAGAAAGTTTGAATTATTGCATAATAGTATGGAATCCTCTAAAATAGATTTGTATTGATTCATGTAACAATGGTGTACAAAAAAAGATATACATCTATCCATGCATTTATTTCTAAATTTCGTACACGTTTTCTTCAATGTATGGTATTTAAGTTAATGCGTTTTTACTTTCAGATACTTAAAACTATATTCAAAACTTAATTGTCTTAAATGCTCAGTTTTCAACTATAAGAAACTGGCTTTTTTTTCTAATCTTTTTTAATAACCCATGTGTTGTCTTAACTGTTTGGGTTGTTTTTTTTTTCATTTAAATTCATTTATTTATTTTCTTAATTCTTTATTCTCACATACACCCTTTTAGAGCAATTATCTCAAGCCATTCCGTGCTACAATCCTACGACAGTTCTGTGTGCTTACCCGCCTTTTAGCTGTGAAAAAGAAAATCTATAAAACGCCAGCATCTACTATGATCTCAAGCGAGCACTTAAGGCAGCATTCTCACCACAAGTCTGGGCCTTTTTAAGCTCAGTCTAGGGACTTATCTTCACTTTCCCATTGCCTCCTCCCCCTGCATTGATCTCCTCCCTAGAAACTCCAAAAGACACCAACTCCTCCACCTGCCCGCATCAAACCCACGGATGCGCTAATGATGTTGTCAGACCCGCGTTGTCTTTGAACGCACCACAACGCCAAGCCCTCGAACACATCACACTGCCTCTCCATCACTGTCAAACAAAGAATTGGAGAAGAGAGAAGGTTTCCTGTGAATTTGAAGCCTGTCTTTTTGTGTCTATCAGTTGGGTCTTTGGTGTTGACGGCGGCGCTAGCTAAAGCAGACTTAACAGCGTTCGTTTCATCTCCGGAGCGGATAAAGCAAGGCAAACAAAGCAGCGTGAGAAGTGCAATATTAACCTAGAGATTCCTGAGCGTCGCGGAAAACATGGGGGATGCGGTGGAATGTCATTTTGAAGTTGTAAGGTGTAAATAAGTGCTGAAAAGTATTGGGAATTTGGAGATTAAATGTGAAAGAAAAAAATTACCGAAGACATCCACTAAGGCGCCGCGAGCGAACTATTAATGGTAACAATGGTACCCAGACCTGCATTCAAAAGCACCGTGCCAGATTTTTACTCTCTTAAAAACACGGAAAACAGAACAAGTTCATTTGAAACAGATTTGCAGTGGTCCAAAGTTATCCCTCACTTACCTTATGCATTCTGAGCATCCTAATTACTCACCAAGATGAGTTTATAAGCGCTATTCACAACTTTCAGAGGCTTTCGCCATCACGGTAATGCTAACAACAACCAGCTTGCTAACAGCGCACTTCCTGATGATAATACCCTTTAAATTTGATGTAGACGGCACACAGCGGACTTATTTTGACCTCAAGAGCCGCTTATAAAAGCCTTTAAGCTTCTTATTCCACTGGACAACTAGGGAAATACTATTTTTTCAAATTCTATGCACTTTCTTGAAACTAGAAAATGTCAGTTATGTTTTTAAATAAGAATGAAGATACAGTTTTGAACGTTAAAACCCCACTTCGTAATAACATGTTTGACTTGCTTCAGAAACATGCATCCTTATTGGAAAGACCTAGACCTGGGCACCCTATTTGCTTGTTTTCGTGAAGATGTTATTACTTTGCCTAGAATGTTCCACTGTTTGTCTTTAACTTAGTAGAAATGATACGCAGAAATGATGCGCACTGGGGCTTGAAGTTCAGTTCAAATTTATTTTTATTTTTTTTCCAAGTAGCAGCATCTTAGTTGGTCTTACAAACCGCTTGTAGTATGGCTAACAACATAACATAAAAACGTAACTTTTACTCTAGAAAGTTGTAGTTAAAATATTACTTTAAAATGAGTAATACACTAACACAACTACACGTTCCTTCTACGCACCATACCTGACTTTTCCTATGAGAAACACCCCTTGAACTCCATTCTACCGTCTTGGTGTTGAATTGTTTCGTTACTCCACGGACCGGACGGATTTGTAAAACGCCACGATAAGCATTTGTAGCTGAAACGTCGCGCCTAGCAAGCATTTTTCTCTGTCTGCTCGCACCTTGTCATCTCCATAAGTGATTTCATGTTTACCCGTGGCCTGAAACATTATACTATAAAATGTGCATTAGGCGGTCAGGGTTAGTGACACGGCGGCACGTACTCGATCATGTCCGATAAGACGCGATTGTACCTTTGATTAATGTGTCAGTCACGGAGGCCATGAATAGCATTACGCTGAGGAGAGGTGGAGGGTTCTATGCTAAGATACATAAAATACATATAGGTTTATAAATGGATTGTGAACACAGAAGTTGACATATTACTTTTCGTGGAACAAAGTCCTGTCGCGTTGCAGTGGTATGTTAGACTATGTTGATGTACCTAGATATGGGGGATGTTAAGAAAAGTAGTAGACCTCCACTCAGGCATTTACACTGTTCCACATACAGGCAAATGTAGGACTAACCAGACTTGAGATACACCGATCCGATACTGAAATTGGCGCCGATACTGAAAAATTTGCTGGGTCGGATATCTGCTTCCAAATATCGGTTCAGTCGATATCCTAGTAGGACATAAATTGACAAAAAAGACTATTTACTGATTGTAGTCGGCCCAGAAAGTCTCAAAATGTTTGAATTTTTATTTGTGCAAATTTGTTCTGTAGTTACTTGGATCAGTTTTGTCTTATTTTATTTTAGTTTATAGGAAATAAATGCTGTTTTCAGTCTCTGCACTGGCATCGGTTGATATTGGGTATTGCAGGATACAGACACAGGATCAGTGCATCCTTAAACTAGATGAAAGATTTTTGTTCAGGAGTAAATATTAAGTCTATTATTACATTTTAGCAACGAATACATTATGATAGAACATTTATTTTATTAAGTTTTGGTAATTTACAAAATGGCTAAATTGAATATGAATGACTATTTTACTCATTATTATTCCTTTTTTTTATTAACAAAACGTCTTGGAAATTATGTTTAAGTTTACAGTATGTTAGACTTATGTTTCTCATTAATTATTCATTAACTATTAACTAACTATTATGTACTTTTAACTTGCTGGTTACTTAGCACTTACTAGCACTTATTACCTACTTACATATTCCGTCTTCTCCAATTCTCCTATTTTATTTTAATATATTGCATCTAAGTGTTTGGTTGATGAATTTCACTACTTACTTTCTTAAACTTAATTTTTTGTTCATTGTAAATAAAAATATTAACCTAAAACAACTTAATAATAGAAAAGGTTCATTGACTTCCTGTTCAAAAAATGGCCATATGACTTTTTTGGCCCTATATGTTAAACTGATTTTTCTGAATACTCCCAAATGAGTACAAAGCAGTGGAGCGGAGATAGGTGGTAAGTGAAAACAGAAATTTTACGAAGCCTCAAGCCTCAAATGCAGGATAATACAGGATTGCTCAAACATGCCTGAATCAATTGAAATACAACTTTGGGTAATATAATGATGAGAGAATATTGTTGTACCATGTCGCCCCTCTAGACTCAGTAGCGACTGGAGTGTTTGTCCATTGATTCGAAGGTTGGCGATTTGAATCCCGCTCTTGACATAAACATTATCGGTAGAGCGGTGTCTGCGTACACTGCTGTATGAATGTGTGCGTGAATGGGTGAGCGGTTCCTTGATGTAAACCGCTTTGAATGCCTCGAAGGTGGAAATCTAAATCTAAATATTTCATGGCAAAGTAAAATATAATCAACCAGGCTGATGTATCTCGCGACTAGTGCTGTCAAAGGTATCGAAAATCTGATACTAACCGATACTACAACTAGCATGGAAACTAGACACTCACTTGAGCAGGTATCGATACTAAAAAAGTCACATTGGCAGGACAGATATGACGTTGATTAACAAGTATAAGACACATAGACTAGTACACGCCCATGGACCACTACGGAACCTACCTGGACGACTTAGGGAAAACACAGATATAAGGCCACATGGTGATATAAAAGAAAGTGCTACCATTTAACGTTGAAAATCACCTTGTATTGTTTAAACAAAGAGTGTTTTTTATTATCATCGTGGTAGCGGAATCGGTAAAATTTTAGTATCATGACAACACTAAGCTACTTGCTACTAAAACCAACACTCAATGCTCAGTAGTACCTCTATTAAGATCTACTCATCAAACCTCTTCTTAATGTTCTCCTCACTTCAGAATCCCTCTTCACTAATCCAGTCTGCGGGGCACTTGGAGGCAAGATATTATGTAAAAATATGCTCTTAGGCACGCGTACAGCAAACATGGGTGCATTGTTAAACTCCTATTGTTCCCTAAACAAACAGACACGAGTACAAAGAGGAGACAGCGAGCGCAGATTGTGATGCAAATGTGTGGACTTTGTTTTGGAGCTGGTTTGACACGTCGGGAGCGGGCTGAGAGACAGGCCCTGTGTTCTTAATGATGGCGAGTGGGAGGGGCTTCAAAGAGCGGCGTTCACAGGGAGGAGATGGAGATGACTTCATTGTTGCACTGTTCTACGCCAGGCTCACAAAGCAGGCATTAAAGGCTGCTAACGACAAGGAATCAAAGTATCTAGAATTTGAATCTAAGAGTAATTTGGAAAGGAATGATATCGTGCCACTGTGTCCTTCGGCAATACACTTCACCCAGCATATATGTCAGTGCAACTGGGGTAACCTGTCGGGAGCAGTGGGCGTCTTCTTGAGCTAGGCTTGGTCAGGACTACCTTAGCTGGAGGATTTTACCTATTGTGCATGTTTTGAGTTGATTGTCATGATCGCTGTGATGTTTTTGGTCAGGTGGCCAAAAAGTAGTGGTCATTTTTATGAAGGGGAATACTACAATGGAAAGTAATGGGCCACTTGACTCTGCTCAATCGAATTCACTAAAAATGGCCTCACAAACATCTCCAAATAACACACAGTAATACAAATATACACCCTAAGAATCACTGCGAGGCTAAATATTATGAACCTGACCTCATATGACTATCAGACTATCTATTTTTCCTATCCAAGTGGGAATGATCGTGTTGGCTGTAGCCCCTCTAGCTAATTTGGCACAATTCACTTTAGCCTACAAATGCCACTAAAAGTGTCAAAGTTATAAAGTACCCTATCACTTTTAGTGGCTACGATTACATGCACACTCAAAATTTTGGAGCTAAAATATTATTTGAATGAAATATAAACAACAAAATATAGTCCAGTTTGCAGTTTGCATGTGCTTAAAGTTATTATAAAGGTCTAGAAATGAGATATTAATCAGATTTTGGTGAGCTTGTAACCACTGCCACTGCTTCAAACTACTACTGCTGGGATATAAGAATAAGCGACCATTCAAATGACAAATTTCTGCAAATATACATAGTGGCAGGTTTACTTGGGTAGCCAAAGAGCCTTTAACTTTAATTACCAATAACTTCAGATGGGGTTACCGTACCTTTATTTACACTTCATCACACAGCGTTATTTGAGTGGGTTTGAGAACTTCCTCTTGTGATATATTTATTTTCAATTATTCCGTCAGCCAATATCGCAAATCAACATTTTTGCAATTTATTATGCAGCCCTAATGTTTTTGCATCTCGCCATAACTCCTGCACTTTTGAATCTCCAGGCTTTACTCTCTTTGCTACTTTCAATCTCCAAAATAACTCCAAAGTGTTTTCATGACACTACCAGCGAAAGCCGTACGCCCGCAACTTTTTCAAACGCAGATCTCCTTCAAATTTGGAGTTTCGTTGCTGTAGGCTTCCATTTTCCCACCTCCGACGCTCCAGCACTAATAAGGCTACGTCTGTCCTCCTGCCCCAATCACAAGGGGAGCGCGGGGCATGGTTCAAAACTACACAGGACTTCAACCATTTCGCACCCCCCTCCCCGAAATCTTACGCCCTACTCCGCTCCGAGCTTTCTGGAGACCGCGCAACCTTGTTTGAAGTTTGACAACTGAAGGAAGGGTATGGGGGTGAAATGGGGGTTTGGGGGGTAGCTTTTCATCCAGTTATGCTAAAGGGGAGAGCTGTGAAATGTAAGGGTGCGTGGAGTTGCTTGGTGCAAGTTTTCGATGGCAAGATTGGTTAGAATTTCAGTTTTTAATATAATAAGGTAAGTTAGTTGATGGCAAAGGTAGAGCCAAACAGCGTTAAACAAATATGAAATCTTCAAAGTTGGAGTTGAAATTCCCAAATCTTCAAAGTAAACGTCCTTGATTGCAAATTTTAATGTTGGCGTGCCACCAAATTGAGTATTGTTGAGTCACAGCAAAAACATCCAAAGTTTTGTAGAATTTGTACATTAATGTGTCATGCTGGTGCTTTGGTTTTCCCATAGACTGTATAAAGAAGTGGACTAAGTGAGTGTGTCCTCACCCATAGCGTTCGACTCTAGTCAAATGAGGCTCATTGAGGCTACAGCAGTTATAGGGGCAAACTTGGAGCCAAGTTGCGTATTAGGAATTCCGACCACGAGTATCATAGCAACCAAAGAGCCAATCCGGAGCAAGGATGTTGAAAGGTAACATCCCTTCCTACCTGCACCGCTGGTTTGGCAGGGAACGGCGCTTAGCAACTCTGTCAATGAAGCCTGTTGCTAATGCTAGCGACCTCGGGGAAAGAATGCGCCTGATTTGTCTGTTCATATCTTGACTTACAGACACAATGGCGAAATAAAAATACCAGGATCACGTAGAACGGGTTAATACGAACATTTTAAGACCAAAATGACAAGGCTCACTGCAGCATTTACAGAGGGAGGGGTGACAACTTTTCAACTTAAAGTGAATTGGAACCAGAGTCGATGGAGTGAAGCGCACCCATGAGCACATTAGCTATGTCCATTTACATAGAGAGTCTATGTTCCAGACCCACTCGTCTTTGTAAAGCGTGTGGTTCTGGCTGGTCAGGTAAACTAAAAGCCAGTATGACTTTATTTATCAATGTATAAAATTTAACGAGTTATGTGTAAGTAATAAGAAAGTAGTTGCTTTTAAATAGTTTTGTATTGTTTTGTCAAAATTTTACTTTCGGAACTTTTTTTTCTTTCAATTGGTCTATGAATCATTTTTTGCCTTACCTGAAATGTAACCACTCACCACAACTCCACTTACATCCATCTACCCTTGGGTATATCTTCTTACATGGAACATGATACAACCTTTAAATCGCTTAAGAGAGAATCATTTTGAATCCTGATGCCATTTATCATAACCTTATACGCTAACACCCTCACTGCTTTAGGCTTCTATCCAACTCACTACACCTCTCCCATGACATCCGCCCCATCCATTCCCATTCACTTATCCCCAATGACACGCGGTACAACCTCTATCAGGCTTAGTATTGGGGTGCGCGGCAGGGGTGGTGTCCCACGGCTCTATTGTCCCCTCTCCGCTCCCAGCACAAGTCGCTGACACTCTTGTCCCTTGCGGAGTAGCTAGCTAGCGCGCTGTTCTCAGCACTATGATGTCTCTCGCTAACACACAAAAGTACCCCTCCGGCAGAGCTCGCCCACCTACGGTTTCAAGGTTGCCGCAGCGCTGTCATGGTGTTTTTTTTTTCAGGTTCGTCTTATGTGGTGGAACAGTGAGCACACCTCCCCCTCATCGCAGGTGTAAGATCATCAGTCTAACCAGATCTGGATCGGTTAATGCAGGCTTCAAGTCAGTTGCTATTAATGGGTTTCAGTATTCTGTTCTAGGCAATATTTTGAGGAATTAACACTGTTCAAAAGATATGTAATTTGTGTTAATTGCTATAATCATTGTATTGCATGGGTGATTTTTTTTATTTTTTTATTTTATTTTTTTATTGGTTTACTGTTTGTAACGCGGTTTGGTTGATTTAAATGTGCTCTACAAATAAAATGGTTCTTACATATTTTTTTTTTCTTACAAACAAGGTATTCAGTTGTAAATGATGATATTTTTAAAACAGCTGTTGAGATCTTAACTAGCCACAAATAAAAATAACCCTTGACAAGTAAAATTATGCAAAAACAAAAGACAAATTAATGTGACAAAGACAAAAATGAAAGAGAAAATAATAAACATTGAAAGAGGTTGTTTTTTTTTTTAATTAAAATTCAGTGTACTTACAAATACAACAGTTACTCTGGCACATCACCAGGTGTTTTTGATGGTAGGATTTCTTTTGGTCAGGCCTAATTATTGGGTTAATGATTTAATGTAAAATGTAATGTAATGTAAAAAGTATAGATCACCATGTTACCTTTTATTGTGTTGAAAATGCCATAGCTGCCGAAAACAACATATTGACCTCTCTTCTGAGTTTCACTTTCCTGGATGAGTTCCCTCTCCCTTTGCTCTCGGCGCTAAGTCACTCCTCCTTCAGAGCGCTGTCACAACACAATCGGTGTACATCCCGCTAATGAAGCTACAGCACATAGCAACGGGTTTGTGAAGTTGTAGTGTATTGTTTTGTATCATGCTTTTGTATATTTATAGAAAATGGTCGTGTGGGAGCGCGGGTGACGTAGGCTTGTGGGCTGAGCATTGGACCAAATCATACTGCTAACCGTAAGGACGGTTCGAATAGGGCCATTTAAAACCTCTCCAGGCATGTTTTTTGATGAGGGAACAACGTTATAACATGGTAGAAAGCTCCAAAAAGTCGATTTTGTATAATGCCTCCTCTTTAAAGTATCCCAGAAACTATTAACTCACTGAATGACTTTTCGTGATTGATGGCATTGCAAGGGTATTTGAACTTCCATTTGTCTTTTACACCCCTGCTAAAACGCCCGTGTAACCCTGTACGCTCTGTTACTACTCCACAAATGTCCAATGACGGTGAAGGACCAGGAAGCCAGTCTTTAGGAGTTGCACAAGGTCAGGAGACACTCGGAGACTCTATCCACATGTCCTCCGGGCCGTAAATCTTGCCCGCGGCCTTGGCAATGTAAAACTCACTTTCTCCTCACAAAAATGCCACTCTCTCGTCCTCCATTTTGAATTTCTTTTTCTTTCTTCACACTGCTCTAGTCCGCCCACTCGTAGCTGCAGTGAATGTTGTCCACACTTGGAGCTTCTTTTGCATATATTTGAGAACTTCAGTATATTCAGTAGAGAGTAAAGTTATATAGCAAGGGAAGGATTTCGAGTTTAAAGGTCCCATATTACGCAAAATTGACTCTTGTGAGCTTTAAGCCATGTTAAAATGTTGTTACCTCATCAAAAACATACCTGGAGTTGTGTTTTGTTTCATTCACGCATGTTTTAGTAATCCTGTCTTCATCTCCCAAGTTCAAAATGCCCTATTCCACCTTGTGATGTCATGAAGTGGTAGTTTTCAAGTTAACAGCTACTTTTTACCTTTTGTTTAGTAGAGACTGGTGATTCCAGGGCTGAAATTATCCAAATGATTCCAGTGAAGGTGTATGGAGTTTAAAAACACAATGGAGCACTTCCTGTATTACCACATGACATCACAAGGTGGAACAGGGTGTTTTCAGTTTGAGAGAAGAACTCAGCCTAAATATGCAGGGTTTGTGTGTTAAACATTTGAGAAAAAAAAAAACACAACTCCCGGTATGTTTCGGATGGAAATAACATTATAACATAGATCAGAAAATAGGGTTATATTGGCCCTTTAATTACTGAGTTAGTCTTTATTTGTGAAGGTTTTTCAAATTTTAGTTTACGCTAATGTATCTGTGTGGTTGGGTACAAAATATATAATTAAAATAATGTCATGAGGTTGAAGTGAAAGTGTCTATGAAAGTTTATTCACAACATTTGACCCATTTTTAACCACTGGGTTGGATTCTGGATCTGGGTCATGAGTACCTAGCTGGAGGATATTGAATGTATTGGGGTAATTGGGGAAACTGGAGCACCCAAAGTGAACCCACCCAGACACAAGCAGAACGTCCCAGATAGAAGCCAACCACTATGCAACCCTGCTGCTTATGGATAACCACATTTTTGTTAGTAAAAAAAAAAAAAAAAAACCAAAAAACTGAGCTAAACAACCTTAAAATGCAGCCTGTAAGAAGTTATCTCTATCTCTATCCATTTAACTTTGAGGAATTAGTTACACTCACATTTCATTTTCATCATCACTGCTTTTAATATCTTAGCAATTCAATTTTAAATTCTGGTTAAACTGTCCATATGAAAAATACATTTGAAGATTCCTATGATTTTGTTTTTTTTTTGTCAGTTAATGCTCTTTTGATGGTAGTTACATAGACTGTATGTATAAATGGACATTGCTAACCTACTAGCCGCCGCTTTCCAAATATGAAGTGATCATGGGTGCGCTTCTGGCTCCATCGACTCTGGATCCAATTCACTTTTTATTGAAAAATTGTCACCCCTCTCTCCGTAACTGCTTCTGTCAGACTCGTCATTTTGGTCTTAAAATCCTCATATTAACCCGCTCTACGTGATCCTGGTATTTTTATTTCACTATTTTCTCTATAAATCAAGATATGAACATTAATAACAGACAAATCAAACTCAAAATCAAATTAGTTGTCAAATAAAAAAAAAAATGTAATCGCTGCTAGGCAACAGTTGGAATTACCTTTACGTTTGTCACATCTGCTGTCCGTGTAAATAATAGATGAATAACTTTAATATTAGAATTATCATTTTATTGAAACTTTTATTATCCTTTTACACCTGTCCTACTCAGTCAAAGTTGACAAAGTCCATAAAAACCAACAATGGACTAACTTCCTAATAGACCTGACGTGTATTTCCCATCGAGTCTGCTCCCCATTGACATCCTTGTACTTTTATGAGAACATTTACAAGCCTTTTGACATATCGCTCCCATATCGCCTGTTGCATCCTCCTTTCTCCGCTGTCCACCAAAGCTTTAACACTGTCAGATAAACTCGGATTTACGCAGCATTCAACCCTCAACCTCTCCCAA
>KN485939.1:24830-38740 GCA_000787095.1 Periophthalmodon schlosseri
CCACGACGACCGCGCTGGCCGAATTGGATTTCTACAGGACACTCGGCACACTTTATGGGAATGACCTCTGAGGGAAAAAGCATAGGAGCCTGGATAACCCTACCTCATACCCTTGTGTTGTAGTGCATTCGAAATCACTCCTTGTAAGTTTTGGTTCCAACGTTCTCAAGGTAAGAAATATAGATTCATTTCTTTTAAACTGCAACATTGATCAAAAACGACTTAATAATAGAAACGGGTTCATTGACAAAACTGTTAAAGAGGGGGTATTCTGCAAAATCGACTTTTTGGAGCTTTCTACCATGTCGTAACGTTGTTCCCTCATCAAAATCATGCCTGAAGAGGTTTTATATGTCATCCATGCATGTTTGAGTAATCTAGCGATCTCTCCTGGGCCCTATTCGAACCCTCCTCACAGTTGGCTTTAAGATTCTGTCCAATGCTCAGCCCACAAGCTCAGCCCAGGCTCCTGCACGGCAATTTTTCATACATATACAAATGAAAACATACACTACAACGTCACAAATCTGGTGCAATGCGCAGTAGTTAAACATGTTAATACATTATTTTCAGCGAATATAGCATTTTCAAAACCGTAAAAGGTAACATGGTGATCTAACTAGCCACCTACAAGTGGACCAAAGCAAATTTTGGCATAAACTCACAAAATTCTGAACAGTGATCGGGCTCCATGAGACAAGCCTAAACATGAAATGAAGCACTGCTCTATGATGAACAGGACGTCGGCCATATTTTCGACTGCATATTTATAAAACGTAGATTTTTGGTCCAAATGAGCTCAGATTTGACATGCCACATGTAGAGACATAGATTTTCAAAAGTTATCAGTTTTGTTGGGATACTCCGTACGGTTTCCAGGTAGCACACCGGCGAAAAACACCTTAATTTCATCTTTCTTTGATGACTTTGCACAGTCACACGTTTTGGCCTACAGAGCCCAAATTTTAATCACTATTGCGTGATCCCAGCCTGAATGTAGAGGACTAATAATCATATGACCAGTGTACACTATAGCGCCTCCTACCCTATACATGAAATGTCAACATTATTTGATTTGTACAAAACTTGGGGATTAATTCTATGCATGAAGGGAAAAAAATCTATTATAAATATAGGGCATTTTTCACAGTTGGCCAACAGACTCCTAAAAAAACATTTTTAAAATCTTACACGCGCTTGCTTGATCTGACAGGTTTGAAATTTGTGTCACTTATACACTGGCTGACACTGATTAAATTCATAATTCACATAATGCTCAGTGCCATAGTGCCACCAGTGCGACTGGGAGAAAAAAAATTACTTTGACAGAAATGGTTGAAATTTTGCAGAAAAAATCCGTTATGTGCCCCTGATCATAAAACATAATTAGACCCATGCTCTAATTTGTACAGTTTTGGCTCTAGGGTCATCCAAACAGCCCATTCAAAGTGAATAGTGCTGTGACTCAAATCACACAATGGAGAGGGAACGACACATTAAACATTAACCAAAACACACAATATTTGGCAGAGTCAACCATCTTAGTGAAAAAGTAATTCTCATAACAATATTTTACATGAACTACACAAAATGGTTCTACAGCACCACCGCTTAAGTGACCTCTATGGAATGTGAAAACATGTGTTTTGTCATAGGACACATGAAAACAACCATAAAACATAATTAGAGTAATACTCTATATCACACAGGAAGTCAGCCACATTGGATGGCATTTCTGACACCACTCTGACATATGTTTATATGAAACTTATCTAATCTAGGTTTTTGATCCAAAAACGCTCATATTCACATATTCATTCATATTCACTCACATTCCATATCTAGAGATGTTGATATCAATAGTTCATTCATTTTTTCTTGGATATTCATTATGGTTTTTGTGTAGTATACCGGAAAAACTGGGAAAAAATGTAATTTTTCCTGTTTCTTTGATACCCACTCATGGCCAAGGCTACAGAGCTACAGAGCTAAAACAGTGCAAATTCAGAAGCCCCTTATGAGCATCTTGTTGGAGTTCACCCCAGTGAACGAGAGGGTCACGTCCCTGCACCTTCGAGTCGGGGACAGGTCTCTCACTGTTGTGTCGGCCTATGGGCCAAACAGCAGTGCAGAGTACCTGGTCTTCTTGGAGTACCTGGGAGGGTTACTGGACAGTGCACTGACTCCGTTGTTCTGCTGGGGGACTTCGCAGACAGGGGCCGGAGGGGGTCCAGTTTGGAGACCACAGGATCTCATCTCTGCTGTTTGCAGATAATGCAACATGTACTGGGGCAGTTTGAGCCGAGTGTGAAATGGCTGGGATGAAAATCAGCTCCTCCAAATACGAGGCCAAAGTTCTCAAAAAGGTGGCTTGTCCTCTCCAGGTGGGTGGAGAGTTCCTACCTCAAGTAAAGGAGTTCAGGTATCTCATGTGAGGCAAGGATGGTGCGTGAAATTGACAGGTGGATCAGTGCAACGTCTGCAGTGATGCAGTCGCTGTATCGGACTGTGGTGGTGAAGAAGGAGCAGAGTCAAAAGACAAAGCTCTCGATTTACCAGTCAATCTACGTTCCTACCCTCACCTATGGTCATGAACTTTGGGTAATGACTGAAAAGACAAGATTGCATCCAGTCAATCTAGTCAAAAAAGTCAATTACACCATAGGAATTCCTACCCTACCTATGGTCATGAACTTTGGGTAATGACTGAAAAGACAAGATTGCATCCAGTCAATCTAGTCAAAAAAGTCAATTACACCATAGGAACCTTGTGTATTGTGCACAAGGTTGCTGGTTGAATGCCCTTGACCACACCTTACACGCTGCTAAGTAAAAGTTGTATAAAGGATACTTAGCTTATTCCTTGGCGTTCCAGAAACAGCTGAACCATTTCAACTAGGAGAACATCCTTTTGAAACAGTTCTTTTTCTTTGGTGAGGCAGTGGGACCTAAAACAAAAACATATATGAGCAAACCCATGCTGTCAGTGGCTATGTTTACATGCACACCAGAAATCCAGAGTTATCAGAGTATTGGCTTTGGGCTAGTCCCTGGTTTGAGCTGTGGCGATGGTGTAGTCCTATATTAGACCTACCTGGCGGTACTCGGAAAGCCAAATCTTTTCTTGAGAACCGCTGTCCTAAAATATTTCTGGTATTGCAGAACTTATTGAATTCACATAAAACTGAGACAGCAGCGGTGAGGAAAAAGTACTGCAGTTAGAGAAACAGCTCATTTTTGTGGAGCATTCATCTGTGACACTTCAGCTGTTAAAATGTCTATTTGCACTATTTAGTTTGGATACTTGACGTGTTTAATATTTGATCGATTTGGAGTGACAGAGGCAGAATAGTTAGCATTTTCTTACAGTGATTGTGCCCATAAAGTCCACAGATGAAACTTAAATAGTTGCTGACAGTTGTGATATCATAGGCAAGTTAAAGTAACAATATTGTTCCACGAGACAGATTAAAAATAGTGGCAGCGAGTGACATATTTACTCCAAAATATTTATTAAACAACTTGATTCGAACCAGAATTGCCTGTGCAGCTGTAGTCTCAGAGGAAACCTGAGGGAAACACTGTTTAAAGCATATTTCAACAAAACTGTTGGCTAACACAAGATAAGGTAAGGTTAGTATATTTTACTGATCCCTCGTGAAGGAAAGTCATTCTCTGCATTTGACCCATCCTTCAACCAAAGCCACTGGGGCAACCTGTCCAGGGACCCATCTCCAGATTTTTAGCTTATCTTAATTGGACACGATAGCAGTAGTTGACTCAGGTAAATGAGTTTTTCCCTTCAAAAATGCAGCCACAGAGAGGTGAAAGTGTGGGTATGGAAATGTACTGTAGTGAGGTGATGTTTGAAACGTATCTAGTAACTTTCCAGCACATCAAAACTCTGTATTAACATGAAAACGCCGCCTCTGTCACAAACACTTAAACCACTACACATGTCACTGTTTTAGTCAAAATGCAGAGAAATGTATGTAGTACATCACCTGTTTCACTGTAGATGAAAAACAGCAGGTTGGAGCCTTGTTTGTTGAGTTCAGTCTCTCAGGCGTAAAGTGCGTCTGTCCTTTGCGGAGTTTGGCGAGAAATGACCCGTCTAAAGTATAGGATTCCATTATATACAGATTTGTCCTGTCGTAGATGTCATTACGGAACATTCTGACTGATGAATATGCAAAATAGGCTCGTTATTTTTCAAAATCATGTGTAGATTTACTCAAATACAAGTGACGGAAGTATGAAAAACCAAATATAACTCATTTACCGTGTGCGTAATATCAAAGTCATGACAAATAAACAGCTAAAAACGCTTTGCTAGCTTCAGGATTTCCTTGGGGATCACTAAGTATCAGAGCTATCCAAAGATTTTATTTTTTTAACAAATTACAGTGACATTAAACTAAGTGATGTACCGTATTTTCCGGACTATAAGTCGCACTGGAGTATAAGTCGCACCAGCCAAAAAATGTAGAATAATGAAGAAAAAAAACACATATTTCACATATAAATCGCACCTGAGTATAAGTCGCACCCCCAGCCAAACTATGAAAAAAAGTGCGACTTATAGCTCGGAAAATACGGTAGTTTAAATATAATCAAATATATTTATGATTTATAAAACATCTTTTATTTATTTTCTAAAACTACACCAGGAATATTGGCTTGCGATCAGTCACAGTAAATGTAGGCTAGGTTTGATATATTTTCTATTAGTTTCAGTGGGGACAGTAATAATAATAGTTAATTAAAATACCTGTTAATGTGCCAGTATTAGTTACAGCTGGTTTTCAACTGCAGTCTCCAGGCAAAATGTATGATGTCAGCCAAAAAAACAAACAAAACAAAAAAAAAAAAAACAAACACAAAATGTACATTATACACATTATGTACTTTAAAGTTAGTAAAACGTTATAAAAGTCAGAAGGTCATAACATAAGACATAAGACAGTGCATTGTAATGTTGAACGCCAACAGTTAAAGTAGAACAGAGATTTCAACATATTTAATCCAGACTATTGTTTTTCTTATTAGCTTGTAGTGAGGATCATATTGGACTCTTTTAAAATATTTCATAAACATTACATAGCAGTTTTGCCAGATATGAAGTCAGTATGATCACATTTTGGATTTTTTATTTATTCACAATTTCCAAAGGATCTAAAAAGTTCTAAAGCTGTTTCATATGGAAAAAACTACCTTCATACAAAACCTGAAGACATTTTAAACCCAGTCTTAAAGATATTAAAGACATTTTTAACGATGAGGCAAATTTGTAAAGTTCAGTTCCATCAGAGCTCCCTGTGGTGTTTGTGTTGAAATGCCAGTAATGATATATTTCTGATATATTTGGATGAGAGACTGCTGGGAACATCAGGGTGCAGAATGCTGTTGTGCTCTAAGGCAAGGTGCTTTATAATAATAGGGAAATCTATGACTTCTGCGTTATTATTATTAAAAAGCATATCATACTCCTCTAAACAGTTGGTATATACCTCAACTTCTAAATAGTTCTTGTTTGTTTGGATTGAGGTCAGCCTGGTCAGGACCCACTCCAGTCAAGAAAGTCAATTACACCATAGGAACCTTGTGTATTATGCACGAGGTTGCCAGTTCAATGCCCTGGACCACACCAATATAAGTCAATTGGCACACTTCACTAGGGGAATAGGGTGAAGAGAAAATAGTGGCCCGGGCGGCTGTCAGGAAGGTAGAATGGCATGCTTTGCGGTGGCTTACAGAGACGGTCACGATTCAGAAGAGGTCGCGATTCGAAGAGGTGGTCGCGAGTCCATGGTGGGCGCGTGGGAGGGGCGTGAGCTTTAATTACGATTAGTGTTGTCACAATACTAAGATTTCAAACTCGATTTCAACGCTAAGGAATAAACTCGACGCTCAACACTAATTCCGATACCATGATGGTAATTTATTTAGACAATAGAATGTGATTTTCAACATTAAATGGTAGTACTTTCTTTTCTATTCCCATGTGGCCTTATATCTGTGTAATCCCTCAGTCGTCCAGTAGGTTCCATAGTGGTCCATGGGCGTGTACTAGTCTATGTGTCTTATACTTGTGAAAGATACAGCTCAAAATCATTCTAAAGCTTCAGGAAAGATTCATTTCTGCCCTGTGAATGTGACTTTTTTAGTATCGATACCTGCTCAAATGAGTATCTAGCTTCAGTACTAGTTTTAGCATTAATTAGTATCTGATTTTCGACACCTAGTTACGACCATGTCCATGTTATCCACCAAATACATACATTGGTGTAATTATGCAAATCTATGGGAGAAGTTATGTCGTATTTTTTCTGCTTTTTATTTATATCATAGTTCAAAACCGCCATGCAGTTTCCCATGATGCTTGAGTTATGACATGATTAGAAAGGCTGGAATCACAGCTGTAAAATGCAGAGGTGGACGGATCGTATGGGCTGTATCTCTCGTAATGATACTGAAGAATCCATATTATTGAACAGGACATGAAAGCGGCCATCTTGTGGGAAATCCCGGCTGTAAAATCCAGAGGTAAATGGCTGTTTTGATTGGACGGCATTCCGACGCAGAATTCCGATAATAATGAACTTTAAATGGGCCCTGTTTCGATGAATCAACCGCACTGCTGGTAATAGCGTCAATGTTTTATGGGATTGTAAATATGTGCGATTATTTCTGGACTGGTGGTTTTTAAATGGTGGGGGGAGGGCATAAACATAGGAGTAATGTCCCAAATAATATGATTTAACAACATGTACACCCCCAGCAAGGTACCCAAGATCTGGACTATCCCTGGGTGCAAACACTGGGTCAAATGCAGAGGACTAATTACGCAATAGGAGGCAATGAAGAAAACTTTAACGCGAGACCATGAATTGTGAATTTTAGTTTACGAAAATGTCATAAAAAATGTAACGTTTTCATTAAAAAAATCTTAAAAATTGCCAAAATTAAAGATATTTGGGAGATATTAATCGAAAAATGTATAGCGCCAGGTTTAAATTTTTTCATCTTGCTGACATATTAGATACGAAAACAGTTATAGAGGGGATTTAGGATTTTACCGAAAATTAGTAGATAGTAAAAAATTGAATTTCATTGAATTTGTTTGGAGTTAAAACTTTAATAAATCAGGTTTAGATTTAGATATTAACTAATCCTCCTGTACAAGATTATCAAGTTTGTAAAGGTGGTCTTTATGTTCTTATGTTCTTTATGTTCTTTATGTTCTTTAAATGAAATAATAAGACATCTTTAAGTGACCAAGTTACAAATCAGGTCTATGGAGAGACAAGCCCTACACAGAAGGATGTGTTATGCTGCAGGATTTTAAGTAACCCCAAATTGCATGAATAGTTGAGCTGCTAAACATCAAATTGGATCCTACAATAGGCCAACTGGAAAATAACTTGCATCTACTTGTACATCACGTTTCATGAATTCATATATTTTGAAATTGGGAAGATTTTAACCAAAATTCAATACTACACCAAAGTACAAATAAAATAATTACAAATATTTTCAGAATCCAGAAAAAATTAGCTTTAAATGAAAATCAAACACCGACAAACACCAGATTGGCCTTATGTGCTTTGCAGGTTCCTCCTACCACAATATGCATATTTAATCAATTCCTTCTATTTTAATTATGCATATTATTGACTTAATTTTTGCCCTTTCACTTTTCTCATCTTGTGTCCTTATCTCTACAGATGGTATTATCCTCCTACACCAACACAATAATATTCTTAGTTTAATGCCAGCTCTAGAATGCATAGGTCTCCCAACTCCTACTCACTCTTCAACGCCATATGCTGGCAAAGAAATCTTCATAAAATCCAACTTTTTCCAACGCGCTGCAACGTATTTGAAAAAAACAGGTGCGGTCGGTTTCATAATTATCCGTAAATTAATGCTAACGAGCCTATCAACAACAAATCATGCGTGTCGGCCATGTTTAATTAGCGTATGAATGGGTAAAGTGTGTCGCTAGCATGGCGTCAGTGTATTGTTGAATGTTTGTATTTGGCCAACACGGATCCGGCAGAAGCGCGTTCATTAGCATACGTGATAAGGAAATAGCCGCGCGTGGGTATTAGCATGTAAATAGACCCATTCAGAACGCGGCGCATTGAGGAAGTCGTCAGCGCTAAAAGCAAGCCGCCGGATTCGTGTCAAAGAGGATGGTGAGGAGAATTCAGATATGTGCCAATAAGAGGTTTAAATGGACAAAATATTATTGTTTTGGCCATCTTCACACTGGTCGTTTGGCTAATTTGCTGTAAAAGACTTAAAAAGAAATAATAAAAGGGTGGCGGAGTGGTTAGCCCTCCTACTGCTAGATAAGATTATAGTGAGCTTGGTCGTATGAGTGGAGTGAAATTAATTTTGTTGTTTTTGCTAAAGCCGTCCCTTCGTTGCCGATGGGCGAAGTGTCTTGCCCAGTGACCCAACAACAGCGCTGCAGTTAAACAACCAACCAAAATTCAATTGTAACCATTCTTAATACCGCTAAGTTAAAGATGCACTACGTAACTTTTCCATCAGCGTGTGCCCATGGAGATGATATTGTCCTGAATAGAATGTTCCACTGTATGGCATTAAAACTTACATATTTTGTATTTATTCAATAACAGGTGTTTTTATTTCTACAAAATACCTTAGAAAACATGCATTCTTACTTTGAACCGCGTCGCCTCTCCGCAGATCTGACTTGCAACTTAGCTTGTCTCCATGAAGACGGGTAAGTTAATGCCATACTGTGGAACATTCCAGGCAAAAATAATAACATCTCCATGGAGACAAGCAGGTGGCGGATCTTCCACCACAGATGTTAAACAGTGCACCCAAATAAAACTATATATGTGTATGATTTGGTTTCAATATTGTAGCTGTCTAAGGTTAAGGTTTGAGTTTTGAGCCGTGTTAGAACATTGTTACCTCCTCAAAAACATACCTGGAGTTGTGTTTTGTTTCATTCACACATGTTTGAGTAACCCTTTATTATTAGTCTGTCTACATCTCCAAAGCTCAAAATGCTCTGTTCCACCTTGTGATGTCATGAAGCGGCAGCTAACAGCTACTTTTTATCTTTTGTTCACTGGAGATGGTTAACTCCAGAGCTGAAATTATCCAAATGATTCTAGTGAAGGTGTACGCAGTTTAAAAACACAGTGGAGCGCTTCCTGTTTTACCACATGACATTACAAGGTGGAACAGAGCATTTTGAGCTTTGGAGATGTAGACAGACTAATAATAAAGGGTTACTCAAACATGTGTGAATGAAACAAAACACAACTCCAGGTCTGTTTTTGATGAGGAAAAACATTATAACATAGATCAGAAAATGGCGTAATACAGGCCCTTTAAGGTCTAGATATCAGAAGTTAGCTTTTGTTAGGCTAAATTTTCCAAAACCTGAGACAGCACTTCTACAAAGTTTTTTTTTTCATTTTTTCATTTTTTTTTTTATCACTGGCCATTTGAATGAAAACCATTTCTGGCAACATTTCCGTAGCAAATACTTTTAATGTGTCGTATCCAATAATTCCTCGCGCTATAAATCAAGCTTATTTCCCCACTTTGCTTAATTTGCCCTCAGCCCTTTAGCGTGCGGAAAGCGGAATGTCACGTTTAATATGCACGCCCAGCTCCTTCCAGTCCCTCGAGTTCAGCCGTGCCAGATGACGAGCAGGCTGCCAGGGGTCACCCGGCAAACCGGTCGCTTTCTCCAAAACACCCACAAGTGACCTAATATCAACACGAGGCCGATTGCTGCAATTTTGATCACATTTTTACCCTCAAACCTCTTTTTCTATTTAAAGCTCCACATGTTATGCTTTTTCGGAGTTTAAAAATTATTTTGTACAACTTAGCATGCATATTTCACGCTTTATAACCTTAAGGAAGTATATAAAAATGGGAAAAAGGATCAAGTTGTTCATTCCTATTTACTATGCATAGAAATACTGAGGAGAGGGGCAGGGTAAATAAGGCTAAAACAGTAGGGTGATGCGCTGTTAGCATGCTAGTTGCTTTTAGCATTACCAATCTGACCTCTGAAAGTTGTGAAAAGTACTTATAAACTCATCACGGTGAATAATTAGGATGCTCCAAATACAAAAGATAAATGAGGAGTAACTTTGGATCACTGCAAACTGTTTAAAATGAACTAATTCTGTTTTTCCATGTTTTGAAAACAGCAAAAATATGATACAAAACTAGCAGAAATGGTTTTGTAATGAAGCATTTTGAGCACAGCCATGACCAGAACGAGTCCATTGAAGGATTACTTAACAGTGTATGAATTAAAGGAGGACGATGAAACTTTCGTAGTGGAGGGTCTGCCGCCTGTGCTATCAGCGACTTGACCGGGGCCTTGTGAGTGTTTTTTTGCTCCAGCTACACCACAGTTTTTTGCTGTTTAGCCGTGTTAGTCTGTGAGTGCTCCCTGCTCCTCTGACTCCCTGTTTTTTCCAGACCTTTTACCTGTTAAGTAGCATGTGTGTGCTTTCCTTTGCCGGTGCGACCATCATTCTGGATGATTGAGTGCTGTGTTTACAGTATTAATTGGTGACTCGTGAGTGTCTGCTCGCTCTCGTGTCATGCTGTCACTAGTTTGGAACTGCGGCTGTACTTGGACTAGTGGTTTGTGACTGCTCTTCGCTCTGGATCCACAGCTGTTCCCGGTGCATTGAACTACTGGTGCCGTCGTTAGTAGTGTGTTTCTACTGCCTGGAATAGTAAACCTGGCATGGCATGTCTACATCTTTGATGCATGGTTGCAACAGCTGCTTGGCCCCTCTAAGCCCAGAAGATGGCCATGATTTATCCCCACAGAGTCTTGGGATTGGACACCTGAAACAAGCGCTCACCGAAGACGCTTGTTTTAATTGTATCTCCATGCCACTGGCAGAGAGGTCCGCTAGACTGGCAGCGGTTGAGAGCGCTATGCCTAACCTGAACTTAGCCTCTAGCCCTGTTGACAAGCCTAAACACCACAAGCACCCAAACACGGAGGCCCCTGTGGCCAAGAGAAGTCGTCACAATCTGAATTCACTGAGATTAAGTCCTAGCTCCTAATCTGCAGCCTGGCCTTCCCCCCTCTGTGCCTGGCTCGACTCCTCATAATGATGGCGATGATCAGACTGGCTCCAGTGCTGATCACCCTCAGGAAGATGCTATGTCTATTGCTGCATCGGATTCCTTGTTTAGAGCAGGTGGTGCAGATTACTTTTTTTAAGAGTCTCCCAGAAGTCATCCAGATGCAAAGCACCGCCCTCTGGCAGTCAGAAGGAATGAAATAGAACAAGAGTTCCGCAAGTAACTAAGGTTCTATGAATTCCGGATGACCACGTTATAACATTGTTCCCTCATCAAAAACATGCCTGAAGAGGTTTTAGATGTCATCCATGCATGTTTGAGTAATATAGAGATCTCTCACAGGCCCTATTCGAACCCTCCTTAGCTGTGCGAGACATTTTTCATAACTATACAAGAGATGTGATGTGCAGTAGTTTCATTAGCGGGATGCTGATTGTGTTGTGATAGCGCTCTGAAGGGGGAGCGTCTTAGCGCAGACACTCCCCCTTCAGAACAATAAAAGGTATTATGTGTTAGCAGTTAATACCCCATAGAAGTGTAATACCCACTCTTTAAAAAGCGAGTCTTACTATAATACATATAACCTTTTAGTTGCCCTCAAATCTCACTGTCATGCCATTTCTAAGCTTCATTTACTTACTCCTTGTGTTTGATCTTTTCCACACTTGTCGACAGCGTTCCTGGGCTCATTGCTACCGGATGCCCCGTGGGGAATTTCCAAGCATAAAGTTGTGTCTATTCGGGAAAATAAAAATGTGCTTTAGCGATTTGTCAGCGCCTGTCCTTGGGGAGAAATGTGCCGGAGACGGTCTATCCTTGAAATGTATTGTTTCGAAACGCAGCCAGAGTCATCCTTCAAAAGTCTATGATGGAGTATTCGTCGCAGCCTGGGATATATTTTGTCTTTGTGCAAAAACTATTGAATTGTCTCTGTACAGACATATTCTATAGTACTATGTGTTTTCAAAGATGAGGTTTTCTACAGTTTTATTGTTCATTTTAAAGGTGTACAACGTAACTTTTCTGATGGTGGATATGTTATACCTGTTTGTCTGCGCAGAGATGTTATTGCTTTGCTGGTAAAGATCCACAGTATGGCATTAGACGTATCTACTGTGCATGTATTTCATTATCACTGATTTGACTTGTAAAATGTCTTGAAAACCATGCATTCTTACCCAGAGCTGGGTCGCCGCTTCACAGATCTGACCTGGAACTTGACGTGGTGGAGTCACCTGCTTATCTCCAAGGAGATGGATAAGTTTAATGTAAAATTGTGGAACATTCCAGGAAAGGCAGTTACAAGTTACAAGATATCACACAACACTCCACTTTAGTATATTTTTGTTGCAAGAAACTGTTCCACAAGTTGGAAATGTATAAGTTGAAGTAGTCCAAGAAATGACTGAAGTAACTGTATAAAAGTACACTGTACAATATATTACTCAAGTAAGAGTAAAAATATAGTGTCAGAAAACTACTGTGAGATGTACAGTTTTATTATTAGAAGTACTGTCCACACACGCATTAAAACCAATGTCGGCAAGGTGGGTCAAGTGTCTTGCCCAAGGATACAACAGAAATAGACAATAACAAACAACTTGCCTTTCTCTTAAACTGATTTGAATTTGGAGAAAAGTAATATTTTTAACAGCATTTTCAAATGGAGAAAGAGGGCTAATGATGTACAAATTTAAAAGGTGAATTCGAATATTATTTTATTTTAAAAATGTAGTTGAAGTGAATTTTGTATTTTTGTAAGAAATATTCAAAGGAAAAATGTAGAATTGCTAAACCAGATTATTTGAATTTTACCCCACAACACCACAAAATCCTGAAATAGATACACAAAACAGATATTCTACCTGCAAAACTCAAAGAAACGTGATTACGGAATGGTATGACCTAGCAATACAGTGAATATTAAATAATAACGCTAATGCTAACAAATGCTAATATATGATAATGCACTGTGACAGCTGACGCAGTTGACAGCTGACATATTCAGCGCAAATATTTGACAACGGCTTCTCACTCCATCCCGGCGCATTGTCTGAACTTGTCTTTGTCATTGCTAACAAAGGCCGGTCTCACAGTTAGCTTGATGCTAGCAGTCCTCCTCCTGTCTCCACTTCATATCTATTGTTGTTGAGACATGACGTCCCTTTATGTCCCCGTCTACCGAGTCAACTCTGTCACCACACATCAGCCCGCAGATCCCGCCTCCGGACACGCCCACAACAATTGAAACTGTGGATCCAAAATGGCAGCCGAATACCCAAGAGGCCGTGGCATGCTTATCGCCTAATGTAACGATAATGGATGTCAGTTAATGAAGTTAATAGCGTTTAACATTGTATCAAATAAAACACTTTGTAAAGGCCATATTTGAATCTATTATTATACATTTTGATCTCCTCAGTCATTAAGTTTTGTCGTATTTTAAAGAGGGAGTATTTTATTTCTATGGGGTATTAACTGCTAACACATAACATATTCAGATCACCATGTTACCTTTTATTGTTTTGAAAAGGCTATATTCGCCGAAAAAAAATGTATTAACATGTTTTATAAGTTTTGACGCTCTGAGTCTCCCTTTGCTCTCCGTGCTAAGTCACTCACTTCAGAGCGCTATCACAACACAATCAGCACGAATAAAGCTTTCGAAACTACTGCACATCGTATCAGGTTTGTCAAGTTGTCAAGTTTTGTATCATGCTTTTGTATATTTATGGAGAATTGTCGTGTGGGAGCGTGGGTGATGTAGGCTTGTGGGCGGAGCCTTGCACAGA
>KN485941.1:0-12374 GCA_000787095.1 Periophthalmodon schlosseri
CTCCTCTGTCTCCTCCTCCCTCTGCCAAAACCTCTCCTCTGTCTCCTCCTCCCTCCCTCTGCCCCCTGCTTCTGATGGATGCACAGGTCTGCCGCACCCTCCACCGCTCTATTAAAAATCCATCGGTGCTGACGTCCACATATTAAACACTGAGACAGATGCACGAGGCCACAAAGCTGCGCTGCTCTTATCGATCACAATGTGACAATCATTTGTAACAAGTCTGTATGGGAGCACAGTGCAGTGTGATGCATGGCTCTGGACCACACTGCCCCACTGAAACTGCAAACAGGAGCGTGCTTATCCAGCCCTGTGAGGGGGAGATCGCTCATATTAGAGTAGCAGGTCCTATTACAATAACTCAGAGGATGCATATCAGTCACTCCGGCCTTCATAATGCAAAGACTAGGGCCGCAGTCGGCTAAGGAAATTCTTGGTTCTACATTCCAAATATAGAACTCGGCTCCAAATTCGCCACCATAACTATTAGCCTCAATGAGCTTCATTTGACTGGAGCCGAACGCTGTGGGTGACGTCACATATAGTAATTTCTGGCGCGACAAGGCCTGTCCCATTTCATGCACCCGACGAATGCGGCCGAAAATGTGCCCTGTGTTTCCACGGAGATCGGTCGTAAGCGAAGCCTGCATCTGATGCACCGCGCCTACGCAAAAAAGAGACGAGAATGGAGTCCACTACGCAATACGCGTTCAAATGTAAGGACTGGTTTACGTCACCTACAACAGTGCTATTGATATTCAAAGGGAAACATTAATGCCTTACTTCATTCAATCTAAACAGAAAGAAACGGCTGCAACGACGACACCTTGACTCTTCTTCTATGAAATAAAGAATTAAAAATAAAACTAATTATTTCAGTGTCCATTTTACACCTTTAGGTCATGAGTCAACAGCTGTATAGCTCATTAGTCAGCAGTTGTCACGGTTGCTAGGTGACGTAACGTAAGCGACGTAACGTAAGCGTACAAACGTTGGTTGAAGAATGCTCCTTGCCGTAGACTACACGGAGGAGTACCCTTCGTCGGCCGGGTACTTCGAAGGGTACTTCAAAGGCTACTTCGAACGGTGCATTTGGCCGTTGAACCAGGCCTGTGGCTGTGGTGTGCTCAGGTCCAGCGTCCAGGACAAAACTGTGGATTTCTGGACTAAAACATGTCTTTTTCTCATTTTGAATTGCCTACCTCTCAACGTTGAGTTGTTGAGCACACATCGGGGTATTATGTTATTTTTGTGATTAGCGGTTGTATTTATGTTGCTAAATAACACTTAGCATCTTTTTTTGTTAGCATCGCTTCTGCTCCCATTCAAAACTCCTTAGCATCTCGTGTATACTAGCACTGTCTACTCGCGCTTGGAGTTTCTTAAACACCGCTTCTATTGATTTAAATACAGAGCCAATTTAAGTTGCATTAAACCCAAATTATAAATAACATTATAGTTACAAGGAGCATTTGTTTATATTCCTCTTCTAAATTAATTTTGTCCACTTAGACAACTTTTTGAGTGAACGCTAAATCAGCTATACGCTCCTATTTTGTTTTCCTAAAGAGTATAAATGATCGAATGTAGCTATGATTATTTTTTGATTTGTTGCGCAACTTTAATTATTAATCTCAGCATCTGCTTTAGCATTGTGAACTCTAATTAGATTGAGTATTTTTGATATATGGAAAAGCGCACTTCTCTTTTGTTTAACAAATTACTGATCATGACTGTGTTTAATAGTCGTATAATTTACAATTATATATTGATAAAATGTATTATCTCTGCATGTATAGATATGTATATAACATATTGTGCAAATGCAGGTGTTTTTTGTTTGTCATGCAAATATTAATTTATTATTTTGACCTTCATAGGTCAGGCTTTTTTCCTGGACTGAAAAAAGAAATATGGACTAAAACCCTCACATCTTGATGGCGAGCTACCCAGATCCTGTGCGGCAGGACAAAGTAAATTGACTTTCAGACGCACTCATCATACTGCAGATTTTTTTTCCCTGGAACCTATTTATATCATTTTTTTGGACTTTGGATCAAAACTTGGACATTGCATTCACAAACTTTGGCATAAACTAATAATACAAGGAACAATGAACTTTTGCAACAACCAATACAAATAATATTCACTGTATATTACTGTTTGTCTTGTTTATTTATTTTTTACTATAATACACTTCTGCTTTAAAATTTCAATATTGGTTGTTTGTGTTTTATCCACACCACAGGCAAAAAAGAATGAATAAGAAATAAGAACCAGCTTTCTGATGCTGTCAATAGTAATCTTACTTTACTTACCGTGGTCGTAGTCAAACCCCTAGCCCACCAGTATTACATAGCGCGTTATCTATGTCCATTTATATATACGATAATCTGACTGATCTCCAAAAACTACTATTTATTCAACTTGTGAATCATGAGTTTAATCTGCCTTTTACATATAAAAAAATACCAAATCTTAAGCTAACTTATTCACTCACTTCTTCTTTCTGCTGTTGTCCCATATAAATCCTCATAATTGAAATTAAATTAATACTTGACTAATACAAATTTTGGTTGACTAAGATTCCATCGACTTATTAATCGACTAAAGTACTAAAGAACTACAGCCCTAATTAAAGACTCCAGATTTCTTGTGAATGTCTTTGTAATGTAATGTTTTGGAGCAGGATCTAGCACATGTCCACATTTCTCAGGAGGTTCAGTCTGAAGAGTCTCCCTTCCTGTGGAAGACCTCTGAGGTCCTACTCCCTTATTTCTTATGATGTGACAGCAGAGACAGCCTCCCCAGGGTCAGCACACAGGCCAGGGACTCTTTCTACACACTGGTAATGTGTATAATGTGGATGGTAAGGCAAGGCAAGTTTATCTGTAGAACACAATCCGTGCTTTACAGAGTAAGCACAATCACAATACAGACAAATTAAAAAACATAAACAATCATAGTAAAACCTTTCATATGTCTGGATTTAAAGAGGGGGTATTTTACTTCTGTGGGGTATTAACTGCTAACACATGATATATTTAAATCACCATGTTAACTTTTATTGTTTTGAAAAAGCTATATTCACAGAAACAACATATTAACATGTTGTAGAAGTTTCACTTTGTTTTTGACCTTCTGAATCCCCCCTCCTTTTTCTCCCCACGCTAAGTCACTCCCCCTTCAGAGCGCCTTCACAACACAATCATCCCGCTAATGAAACTACTGCACATTGCATCAGGTTTGTCATGTTGTTGTGTACAGTTTTGTATCATGTACATATTTATGAAGAATTGTCATGGGTGTAGGCTTGTGGGCTGAGCATTGGACAGAATCTTACAGCTAACTGTAAGGAGGGTTTGAAAAGAGCCCTGGAGAGATCACTAGATTACTCAACCATGCATGGAAAACAGCTAAAACCTCTTCACCTCCTCTTCTTTCATGGTAGAAAGCTAAAAAAAAAAAAAGATTTTATATAGTGCCCCCTCTCTTTAAACTTTGTCATGTCTCACATCTTCAGGAAGAAGATTTTAGCAGGATAAAACTGAAACACTAACTCCCCATGTTTAGTCCTGACTCTGGGCACCAGCAGGAAACCAGTCCCTGCGGCCCTCAGAGTGTGAGATGGTTCATATGGCACTGACTTCCCAGAGGTGTACGTCATCTGTTGGGGCCTTGTCCTTGATGTACTTATGGATCTTGGATGTTTCATCCTGGACAGTGGCTCTCACACTCACTAGTCCTAGGCCTCCTTCCTTACGGCTCACGTACAGTCTCCGGGTGCTGGATTTGGGATGGAACTCTCCATGCATGGTCAGGAGCTTTCGGGTCTTAATGTCTTTGGTCTGTATCTCCTCCTTTGGCCAGATTATGATCTGCTGGGTATCTGATTACTGGTAGGGCGTAGCTGTTTATTGCCTGGGTTTTGTTCTTGCCTCGAATAAGGCAAGTCACCTTGTTGGAGGTATTTGGCCGTAGCCTTTCCTTGTTGCCTCTTTGAGGTTGCCATTTAATTGGGGGATACCAAGGTACTTGTAACTGTCCTCAGTGTCTGCTATTGTTCCTTCTGGGAGTGAGACCCCTTCTGAAACAGTAGGACAATACAGTAAGACAGATAGGCCATCTTCTAACCCTGCTCATCACATCACCACCAAAACCCCCAAACTCTCCAGCTGTAAGAGGAGGGGGAGCTACAGCTGCTAATATTGTCGGAATCTCAGCATGGACCAGAACCCCAGCAGTTTCCTGTCTTTGCCAATAGCAACGCAAGACACAAACAATTGTTTATTCACTCAGCATATGACACCACAATGAGCTGAATACTCTCAATATCTAATTGTTAACTAGGGCTGCAGCTATAACGATTTACCTAATTAATTATCCAGCAATTATTCTAATGATTTTTAGATTTTTAGACTGCAAATATAAGATTTTTAAACAATATGTGACTTGCTGCTTGCTTTGACATAAGGAACTCCACAATAGGTCTCCCCTGTCCATGTACCTCCACAGTGACAGCAGCACAGTGACAGATCGATACTGTGTAAGTGTGTGTGTGTGTGTGTGTGTGTGTGTGTACACACGAGAGTTGCTAATGCCACAGCTCTCATTAAAGATCACTCTGGATAAAGTCCTCTGCTTTAAAGGGAGGAAAAGAACCCCGAGAGACCCCTACACCAAAGCAGATCAAAGAGGAGGAGCAGAAGAGGTACAGAGGAACAAAGAGGAGCACAGAGAAGGTGTCAAGGAGGTACAGAGGAGGGTCACAGGGCGGTACAGAGGAGGACAGACAGGTACAGAGGAGGAGCACACAGGGGGGAGCACAGAGCAGGATGAGAGGAAGTACAGAGGAGGAGTACAGAGGAGGTAGAGAGGAGAAGCACAGGCAGGTACAGAGAAGGAAAAGAGGAGGTACAGAGAAGAAGCACAGAGGAGGTACAGAGGAGGTACAGAGGAGGAGGTACAGAGAAGGAGCACAGGCAGGTACAAAGGAGGTAAAGAGGTGGAGCACAGGAAAGTACAGAGGAGGTGCAGTAGGAGCACAGGATGGTACAGAGGAGGAGCACAAGGTGGTACAGAGGAAGAGCACAGTGTGGTATAGAGGAAGCGCACAGGGCGGAATGGAGGAAAAGTAAATGGTGGTACAGAGGAGGAGCACAGTGCAGCACAGAGGAGCACAGAGGAGCACAGGGCGGTACAGAGGAGAAGCACAGTGCAGCACAGAGGAGGAGCACAGGGTAGTACAGAGGTGGCGGACAGAGGAGCACAGGGTGGTACAGAGGAGCAGCACAGAGGAGGAGCACAGAGTGGTACAGAGAAAGAGCACAGAGGAGGAGCAGGAGGAGCTTAGCCTTGATTTAGTCCTGGTTTAGTCTTGGTGCAGTCCTGGTTTAGTTTAGTTTGAAATTGAGGGTGGTGCAGAGGAAAGGCACAGGGTGGTACAGAGGAGGTACAGAGGACGTAGAGAGGAGGAGCATATGTTGATACAGAGGAGGAGCACATGGATGGATTCTACATAATAATCCCAGTGGGACATTGACAGTCTGTTCCCACAGCCAATGGGAGTGTGGTATGTTCAAAACTAAACAGTGTGAGAGGCGACAAACAAAGCATTAATAAATCAATAAAACAAAAAATCACTGTCCCATCATTAAAGGAGACATATTGTGCAAGATAGATTTTTAACAAACAGCTTTATTAACATTTTATTGTTCTTTCCCTTCTCATTTACAAGTTGTATTTAGAGTGATTCATGCATGTTTGCAGTATGACAGGTTTGACTATTTATTTCACTGAAACATCGTTAACATCAATATATTTAAGATTTGACTAAGAAACTTCTATTTTTAGTTTTGGTGAAGTTTATAATTTGACTTCCTGGTTGACAGGAGGACATGAACAGCAGGTATGGCATACGCAGAGATGATTCCAGTTCCAGGGCCAAAGGGTCTAAATTGCACAATAATTATGATTATTTTTATTTTGTTAAATGGAGAAAAATGACAGAAAAATGCCTTACTTGCTCGTAATTTGTCTCTGCATTTTGGATGGAGTTTTCCGCGTTAGTGATATAGGCAGAGGGATTCTGTTTTACAACTCAGCTCTACTTCCTGTATTTTTAAACTTTTCATCTCAACTTTTTTCCACAAACTGCCACTTAACTAAAACTATGATACATATTTACCACAGGTACTATCTCACCAAACCAAGTCAGAATTATAAAAACATGAACACCTGTCATATGCACTTTACAGCAGACCTATTATGCAAAATTTACTTTTCAGAGCTTTTAACCATGTTATAGTTGTTTCTTCTCACCATTTACTGACCCAATGCTGTATTTTTAATCACTTATTTTCAAGACGCCATTTTGCCGATCTATCCCCATTTACGCTGCCACCGGTACACGCCCACTGCTCTGTACTCACTTCATTCTCCAATTTTATTTTCTTAATCAGTGATACGCATAGGATTCGCGTAGTCATTTTGGTACAAATAAAAAAAATCAGTAGCTCGTTAACGTTATCTGCAGCCATCCATCAGAAGTGCCGACAGCTGCAAGGCTCTTTGTTGCGGTGACGTTTACGACAACGTCAGCTTCCACTGAGGACCGCAGTTTTCTAACATGTAAGTCAGTGGACTTCTTTCTTTTCTTAGGTCACTTTAGATGAATATTGTGATTTAAAAATGCCCAAATTATAACATGATGATCCACAGGTGTCATAGGTTATAACTATATAACAGACACACGAACACTATATCTTCTTCAGTATGTCACAATATGTCTTTAACCCATTATCCCTGGATGTCTTTGAAACAAACTTTATATATCTAAATAAATAAATAAATCTCTGTCGTGATGTGTCCCAAATGTCCATCATGTGCTGTGTTTTCAGTCAGACAGCAGCTCTCACATAAGGAGAAGTGCAGCCTATAAACCTGATCTTCACAATACATGGGCATCCCGGAGTGTGCTGCCGCGGCTGTGGACGCTCAGATTTCCCGCGGGATATATGGACACACAAACTCACCGCGAGGCGTCCAGTTGGTGTCGTAAATGATTAATGTCCCAAGCCAAGCCACAAGCACAGACAGGGGAGTGACAGACAGCTGTGGGCTCCCTGTTCTCCGCATGCTCCATGGGCTCCTAGCATCAATAAAACATAGAGATGCCATAGGAGTCCTGAAGCAGCCCCACACACACCCAAACTTTAAAACAAAGCACAGTGCCATCACATCCTGAGACTAGGCGACCCAAAATCACCTGCTGAGGTCTAACTAGAAATCACTAAGAATCCATTGTTTTATATGGTCTTTTCATAAAAAAACATTAAAGGTCTTATATAACGCAAAACTGAGTCATGTGAGCTTTTAGCCATGTTATAATCCTGCTACCTCCTCAAAATATATCTGGAGTTGTTTTGTTTCATTCACACGTTTGAGGATTATTAGGCTGTTTGCATCCCCAAAGCTCACAATGCTCCGTTTCACCTTGTGATGTCATTCAGTGGTAGTTTTAAGGTTAACAGCTATTTTTAGCCTCAATTGAACTGCTTTACTCTTTAAAGAGGGGGTATTTTACTTCTGTGGAGTTGAACTGCTAACTCATAACATTTTTTGATCACCATGTTGCCATTTATTGTTTTGAAAATTCTATATTCACCGAAAATAACGTGTTAACATGTTTTATAAATTTCACATTCTTTTTTGACGCTGTGAGTCTCCTCTCTCTTTGCTCTGGGAACAGGACCCAGGAGAGATCACTAAATTGTTCAAACATGCATGGATAAAATCTCAAACCTATTTGTTATAACATTGAAGAAATTTTGCATAATACATCCTCTTTAATAGTCTAGAATAACTTTAAGTTGTTGCTTTTACTTTTGAATACTTTTGTTCCACCTTTTGCGCAGTTGAAAGTGTCAATAGAAAGTCTCTAATGTGCAATGTTCTGGTGCACTGAGGAGTGAAGCAGTTTCAATGAGGCTAAAACTATAGCTTTAACTTCAGTTCTAGTGAAGGTGTATGGAGTTTTAAAACACAGTGGAGCATTTCCTGTACTGTCCACTTAATGACAAGGTAGAGCAGAGCCTAAACGTGCGTTAAACATGTGTGAATGAAACAGAACACGACCCCTCTTTATAATGTAGAAGAAAAATAGTGCAATATAGCCTTTCTGATGCCATATAGAAGTCAAAGCTTTGCCTAGAATGTTCCAGATTATGGCATCAAAACTGTGCATTATTAAAACCATCATAAATCATTCTGGGCTCTGAAGAGATAGTGGTGACAACTTGGGAATTTGTATTATAACAGACAAAATATGAAGTTAAAATAGTTTAATGACGCACTAAAGACATCACATAACCAACAAGTCTGCCCGTTTTTCAGTGCTGCTTTAAAATGCTTTATTCTGCTCTTGAGCTGTTCAGTATTGATGTTTAAAGCCACATTATGTAACTTTTTAGCTGGAACATAGACTAAAATAAATCGTGTTTTTTTTTTTCATTTTGTTTTTTTTATTGCATATTGTGTTATAATTTATTACACCTGTGGATCATTATATTATAATTTACACGTTTTAAATCACAATATTCACCTAAAACGACTTAATAAAAGAAACGATTCCGCTGACGTCCGAGTCAGAAAACTGTGGTGCCCAATGGGAGCAAACGTCGCTGTAAATGTCATCACAGCAAGGAGTTAGCAGCCCCTCCTATGGATAGCTGCACATCATGCTATCGAGCAGCGGATTTTTGTACCAAATTGTGCCAATTGTACCAAAATGACTACACACCACTGCCAAGTCCTACATGTATCACCGATTCAGAAAATTAAACTGGACAACGAAGTAAGTACAGAGTAGTGACGGGGTTGATCGGCAAAATGGCGCCTTGAAAATAAGCGATTAGCGATTGCTCAAACATGCACGAGTCACTCCAAACACAACTTCGAGAGCGTAAATGAGAAGGGGAAACTATAACACGGTTAAAAGCTCTGAAAAGCTTTGTATTGGAGTGTTCAAAACATGTATTAGACTGTTCTAGTTTTAATCAGAAATAGAACCCACGATTTATAATAACCTGACTCTTGAGACTCTTAAGAGGATTAAACCATGAAAATGTAACATCCCCCTTCCCCTTCCCCCCCATCCATGCCCACTGCTCTGTACTTACAGCACTACTTTTGGCACACCAGCTTCTGAATGCCAGCTCTTGTCTGATCTTGGGCCTGATCAGTACTTGTGTGGTCAGCTCAGGATACACATTTTTGCAATACTTTACAAAGATGTGTAGTCTGGACACCAGTTTTATCTCGCCAGATTCAATCAGGTGGATTAGCCAATCACCATGCTCTGTTTGTAACTGAGCAAATATGGCTGCTTACAAGGAGAGAAACACACACACACACACACACACAGAGGACTGAAAAACATTGTGGATTAGTGTTGTCACGATACTAAAATTTCAAACATGATTTCACTACTAACAAATAAACTCTAGTCAATAATGATTCTGATACCACAATGATAATAAAAAAATAAATAAATAAAAAATAAATAAAAATAATAATAAAAAAAAAAAAAAAAAAAAATAATAATAACATTTTTTAGACAATAGAATGTGATTTTCAACATTAAATCCTAAGTACTTTCTTTTGTATTACTGTGTAGTCTTATATCTGTGTAAACCCTCAGTGGTCCATGTAGTGGTCCATGGGCGTGTACTAGTCTATGTGGTCCTATACTTGTTCTGATGCAGCTCAAGATCATTCTAAAGGTTCATTTTTGTCCTGTGAGTATCTAGTTTCAATACTACTTTTAATATCAATTAGTATCTGATTTTCGATATTTTTGACAACCCTAATTAGCGACACATTTGGCTCAGATTGGGTTGATCTTGCCGTTACATCCTATTAGGTGCAGTATTTCCACTATAGACCATGTGAAACAGAGGAGTGACGTTTTAGAGCTGCACGTGTGAAAAAGTACAATCTGCTGCCTGCACTGAGACACATTCATTTTAGTGTCAGGTAAAGTGGACCTGATTATGTGCTCCTGCCGCTCTGACAGGCGAACACGGCCGTAAAGTGCGGCTTTGTTCTCACACAGACCACCATCAGGCACTGACAGGACCGAAGAGCCTCACAGGCTCCCAGAAAGATCAGATCTACAGATGGATCACATGGGAGTGTTGGTGAAAAGTGCACTGTTTTTTCTGGTGGAGGTTCCGTCGCCTGCTAGTTTTAAGGAACATTCATTATACCAAATGACCTTTTTAGGCTTTAAAATTTCTTATAGCATTGTTCTCTCATCAAAAACATAGCTGCAGTTCTATTTAGCTGCAGTAATGCCGTTTACAAACACTCTTACTCTGAGCCTTTTAAATCACTTTGCTGAATTTTCCCAGGCTTGTTGCGTCATATGTACAAATCCTGCAAAGTGTCTAAAGGCCCTGTACCTGATTTCAAGCCATGAATGAGGAACATGTTTTAGCTTGAAGTTTTAGCACTACCCACTTTGTCCTTTCTGCTGCTGTGACATTGCGCCATGACTGAGAATTAACTGTCTGGAATATTGTCAAGCAGTTGTTTCCTTATAGTTCTCAAATTTCTGCTACTATTTGCTTTTTTGTCACTCTTGAAAATGCACCATGACAGAGAATCAAGTATCTGGGATAGTGTCAGGCAGTTGGTGTCCCATGATTCTTAGTAACAATGTGCCCGATTGGACGATAAAAGGTGACCCTGCCGGTAGTTTCTGTAGTTCTTACCCGAGAAATGTGAATAAATTATGTTTTTTTTATAGCCAAAAGTGTGGTTATATGTATGATAGCCATTTTAATGAACAATTATAGCTGTTTTAGTTTTAGTGCTTATGTGAAATTACTAGACCCCCCCGTGAATGTCTCTTAGCCTCCCGTTCGTACCTATTTGGTTCTTTGACCTGCCGTAGACTGGGACAAAAGAGGTCTGACAGGTTTTGGGCCAAAGATGATCTGAATTTGGATGTTTAGAGTACTTGGATTTCTCTGTGAAAGTAAAGTTACTGAGAAACAGAGATGTTCCACAGACCCTCTGTTGATGAGTCGGCTGTAGCCCCTCCCCGCACAGGGAGGCTGTGTGTGCTGTGACTGGTGACAGCACAGGTCCCTGGAGCCTGGTCCTGATTACAGCAGTAGCACTTGTCTCCCACAGGACCAATCAGCCACTCTGTCAATACTCTGCTCCTCTCTCTCCTGCTGGACACAAGAGAGCCTTCACCTGTCTCCTGACCTGTGTGACTGGACAGAAGAGTAAAGGAGCAGAGGAGCGGTCAGAAGCACAGGGCCACTCTGATTACACTCACCTGCAGCCACAGGCTCACTTTTATAGAGGGGGTATTAAACTTCTATGGCGTATTAACTGCTAACACATAACATATTTGGATCACCATGTTACCTTTCTTTGAAAATGCTCTGTTTGTCAAAGAAGTTTCATTTTTGTTTTTGATGCTCTGAATCCCCCCTCCCTTTGCTCCCTGCGCTAAGCCACTCCCCCTTCAGAGCACTCTGACAACACAATCAGCGTACATCGTGCTAATGAAAGTACTGCACAGCACATCAGATTTGTGAGGTTGTAGTGTATTGTTTGTATCATGCTTTTGTATATTTATGGGAAATTGCCAAGCTGGAGCACAGAAGACGTAGGGTTATGGGTGGAGCCTAGTGCAGGATCGTACTGATAACCGTAAGGAGGGTTCAAATAGCGCCTGGGAGAGATTAGATTAGACTAGATTGCACAAATGGATGACATCTAAAACCTCTTCAGGCATGTTTTTGATGAGGGAACATCATTATAAGATGGTAGAAATCTCCACAAAGTCCATTTTGCATAATACCCCCTCTTTAATGCAGTACAGAGCATAACACTGGACATTTCCCCTGCCTGCCAGTCATCTTATGTTTTATACTCTAAATCTGCATTACTTGATTTTCAAACCATGAAAGGAAAGTATGTATTTGAATCTAACTAACAGCTCTCATGAATTCACATGAATTCACATGCATGGATTTTCAGGGTGTGCTGAGCAGATGTTTCATACAGAGAGGCGAAGCAGTTTATTAGTCCTCTGGTTGGTTAATGTGACTGTAAATCATGCCTATCTGACATTTGGGAGACAGGGTGCGGTTCCAAACGCACTTGTCTTTGTAAAATATTATCAGCAGTGTGCTTAGGGTATGTGCTGTGTTTTAGAAACATCCTTTTGTCTTGTGTCTTTATAATAATAATAATAATAATAATAATAATAATAATACATTTGATTTATAGCAGAGTTGCTAATGTGTTGTCTCATTGGCTGGTGGGGGGCGTATGAGGGGGGCAGGGGGGGA
>KN485941.1:12401-25562 GCA_000787095.1 Periophthalmodon schlosseri
GCCAGAGGCGTAGGTAACAGTGCTGAGCTGTTGGGGTCAGTATGGGGTGAGCACAGGTGTTGGTTGGTGAGTGCTGTTGGGGTGAGTATGGGGTGAGCAGAGGCGTTGGTTGGTGAGTGCTGTGCTGTCAGAGCTGAAGCCCAGCCTGTTGTCATTACAATGACAAAGGCTGTAATGCCTCTTCACCTGTGGAGACTTCAAACAGTGCGGCCCTCACTCAGCAGGTCCTGTTACAGCCCCAGGGAGCACCCAGCACGTTACAAGCACAACACAGTCCCCACATGCATTTTTCATGAGTCCCGACCCAGCCATGACTGAGGGGCCCGGTGCCCCATTCTGCACATGGGGGCCTTATCAGATTACCCCACAGCCTGGGAGCAAAGGGTCTCCACAAACAGGCATGTTTTTCAGTCTGGTCACTTTTAATTATATTGGCCAATGTCACAGAGGAGACTTAGTGGTCTTCTGCTCGAAGTCAGCTGTCCAGAGTGAGTCCAGGAGGAGCCCCCCACAGCACCTCACAGACATGTGTGAGGGGCCTACACAGTACAGGAGGAGAGTCTGCAGTTACAGACATGCAGCAGTCTAAAAAATCCCAGGACAACACTTGGAACAAAACATACCCCCTGGGAATGTGCGTGTAAGTGGAACACATCACACTGCGGTTGGAAAATCCCAACCTGACTGCACAGCACTGTCATGTGAAGTCAGGAGGAGCAGAGTCAAAGGATGCTAATTAGCAGCACAGGATAGCATTTTTCACAATGTAAAATAACACTTACCCACACAGCACACCCTCTGAACCCCCCGCCCCCCGCACGTTGTGATGAGATGCTGCTGTGAACAGTGCATGCTCCTCTGCTCTGTTCCTCCTGAGAATAACAGACAGAGAGCGGCGCATCAGACCGGAGTGTGCCCAGGAACGTGAAGAGGCAACAACACCATGGAGCTTTATTCAAATATTTTTTTTTTTCCTTTGGCTGAGTGAAAAAATTCTACTGTTAATCTACTTGTCTCATCTTTCAGTGCCTGTCACCAACACCTCAAATGCAGGACACCGCAGGATTACTCAAACATGCCTGAATCACTCACTTTGAGTAAGTCTGTACGAAATGTACTTTTGTGAGGTTTTTATTCTTGTTATAGTTTAGAAGGACATTTAAGTTATTTATGTATTTATTTATTTATTTTTTATCAAATGTCTCCTTTAATAATTTTGAGGTCTGAATGAGTGAACGTGCGTTGTCAGATTCAAATAACATGTGAGTAATGCAAAAAAAAAAGGATATAGAGCGGCGTAATACAAACAAGTGTCTTACTACTTACTTCTTTAACTGTAACTTGCATTTTCACAAGTGATTTAACATGTCATGAAAAGGGATAGTTTCTAGTTTCTGTTACAGCTAATAATCCAGTGTCGCAGATGCCTAATCCAAGTGTTCTGGACAAATAATGTCATTTCCATATGTATATATCCATTAGTTAAAGATGTACTACGTAACTTTTCTGGTAGAGGGTTCACCACTTTCATGTATGTGCTGAGTGAGCTGTGCAGAGGGAACACTGGCCTCACCTGCCTCACCTGCCTCACCTACTCACAGACACAGGCCCCAAACCCTGAGGAGCTTTTCATTATCCTCTGTCCACTCTCCCATCCTCAGAGGCTCAGGGGAGAGGAGCAGAGAGGGGGCTGTCCACTCTCCCATCCTCAGAGGCTCAGGGGAGAGGAGCAGAGAGGGGGCATTATCCTCTGTCCACTCTCCCATCCTCAGAGGCTCAGGGGAGAGGAGCAGAGAGGGGGGCTGTCCACTCTCCCATCCTCTCAAAGCCTCAGAGGAGAGCAGAGAGAGGAGCAGCGAAAAGGGCTGTCCACTCCCCCATCCGCTCAGAGCAGAGCAGAGCAGAGAGGGGGGCTGCCCCAAGCCGACCTGCTGACCACTGCATTACAGCCCAATCACAACTCATTTCATCCCCAAGCTCAAATGTTATACAGATTTATGTTATTTATAAATTTGAGGGATCTGTAGGAGCATACTTGTCGGCAGGCAGACCAGGTTCCATTGAGAATGTAAGAATTCACTGTGTACGAGGGCATGTATTAACTGTGACTAACATGAGAAGCAAAGTGAAATATTGTCTTTTGACACCATAATTCAAAGGTTAATATCATTTGCCCACGGAAAAACATGATTGTAAGCACTTTTATGAACACACAAAGATGTTTTCACTCCACAGCTGATAATTCTAACCTACTACTGTAGCCACAGCTGTCCTGGGGCAGACTGACAGAAGTGAGGCTGCCAATCTGCACCATCGGCCACTCCCACCACCATCAAGAGTCAAACACAATCGCGTATTTGTATCACGTGTTTCTCAAATGTGGAAAATATCTTGTCTGAATATTTGCATAACATTCAGAAGAAAATCTGTAACTTCTTTTACCTCAGATACAACATCTTAGTGCTTCGACTGTTAATTCTCAGTCCTCTGTGTTATGTTTTGTCCTTTTCACTTGTCAGCCACGATGTTTGTTTGGACACATGCCGAGGTCTGTGAGGTTTGATCTCCTGCTCTGTAAAGGCTGGTTCATGAGACATCAGAACATCTGAACTGGCCAGAGCTTAACACTGAGCCAGAGCTTTGTTAAGTCAAACTTCTCTATAGGCAGAGGATGTGATGAGCTGTCTCTCTCTGTATTATCTTCATTGCGATGCTGTATATGAGTCATGTCTGTCTTGTGGGATTGAATCTCTCACTAATGATTCAGTTCGTCATAACATTATGTGGATGTGCTGTTAGACTAAAAAGCAGTGAATCTGCCAAATAAGTTATATACCATGGGGTATAATGAAAACTAGAGATATTCTGGATTCTGTTGCAGCGGCCATCTTGTGACTGTAGGGAGAGCAACATTCTAATAGAGAATAATATAAAAGCAGGGCCTGCATTGATAATGCAGAAACTACCTGTGCCTGTCGGGACATGTTTCCTCTGAATTATGAAAGTGAATATTCACCATAAAAAAACACTGCATTGGTCTGTATTTTATGCAGTATTAAACGTTTGTGTGTCAATGCACCATATGGACACAATCACTGGTAATTATTCTGTTTACTACACAAGATTTGTCATCATTAGAATGGTAGAACATGGTCATGCAGTTTTTGAGTAGAATATTATATGGCCATGATTCCTCTAGTCTTCTTTTTTTCTTTCTTTGTCTACGTGCCCCTTTTCTTCATTTGAATGACATCGACTTCTAGTATATCATGAACACAACCTATGACAGTATGGAACCCCGCTCACAATAAATAAATGTAACAGTGCATCTTTATTGTGTCTGTCTGTGTAAGGCTGAATACATCTCACATAACCCTGTATCGATCACAGCCACAGATCCTCTCTCACCTCTGACTAACTGCAGTGTCAGCTTTGGTTCTGATGGAGGGTCAATGCAGAGAGACCAGACAAATGTACTGTAAAGTCGTGGCATATTATCCTAAATGTACAGATAAGCCACATATTGAAATAGTAAACAGTATATAAAAGGTTAAATAAGACTTAGTAAGGCTTTCCACATGTTCAGTGTTAAACTATAACATATATAGATCATTCGTTTACATTTTGATAATTGGAAACGGTACTGATCGAAAACGGCTTGATAAAAGAAACTGCTACATTGACTTGTTCAAAACTGCAAAACTGAGGCCTTCTAATAGTGTCATTTCACATTAGCAAGCAACGCATTTTCATATATGTGTTTCCTCCTGTGTCAAAGTCTGATCTCGTCAGATCTCAGCTAAGAGATCAGACGAGATCTCTTAGCTGAGGAGGGCCGGGCCTGGTTAGTACTTGGATGATAGACCACTGGGAATACCAGGTGCCACAGTGGGGCAGCAGTGACAAAAACTGTTGCTGTGTTCTTAGGCAAGACACTTCACCCACTTTGCCTAGTATGAATGTGGTGTGTAAGTAAGTGTTGATGTTGGTGCAGTTTTGTAGCCTCGCTTCCATCAGTCAGCTGTGGCTACAATAGTAGCTTGCCACCACCGAGAATGGACTGAATGAATAATGCACAGAACTGTGACTTTGAGCATTTGTAAAAGTGCTATTCAAGATTAATGAATTATAATTAATATGAAAAAAATGCTGACATTTTGCTGAATTTTTCTGAGCACACAAGCCTCAAATGCAAGACAATACAGCATTACTCAAACAAGCATGACTCACTCAAAATACAACTCTGAGTGAGATATTGATGAGGGAACACTCTTATAACAGCGTTAAAAACTCATAAAAGTCCATTTTACATATTATATCTCCTTTAAGTAGAAACAAATTCAACATGTGCTCTATCAGGATGATAGGTCTCAGAGTGTTATATGAGGCGCACTGAGCAGCAGGGGAGGGGAATTCAGCTCCAGTTTATCACACAGGTAAAAGCTTTGGAAAAAACGATCCAATAGTGGTGTTCTTATTTTGGCAAAGGTACATGCTATGTAATAAGATTATGAGCCTTTCAACAGGATTCATAAGACCAATCCTATTAAGATCACCATTTGGATTCATCCCTCTGAGCAATCTCATTTTCACAATAATGATTTTTTTCTTTTTGCATTAGCTGGGGACATGGTGCAACAGCCCAAGCCCTTTTATTATCTTCCCCAAGTTACAGGAACAAAAGATGTGCAGAACTCAGAGGAGGAGAGGGGAGAGAGTCGAGGAAGGAGAGAGAGAGGAGAGCTAGTGTCACAGATTTATATTAGCAGCAGGTCTTTGTTAAAGCAACACCGGGTAACTTTCTTGAAAAAACAGAATGTTCCAAACCATACAAAATGTTACGTTGTGGGGCTGTAAGAAATGAGGTCAAGAGCAGACAGGGCATTCTTTAGTTTAGAGCATTGTTGCTGTATTTGGATGTAAAATGATATATTTCTGTAAGATGATCATTGCATACATACCATTACAAAATAGGTCAGACATTTGTCGGTCTGTATGTAATTTTATGGCAGTAAGGACGAGTGTGGGACAAAGCTCAGAGCATAGACCTGCTGATGTGGGTAATCATGGGATAGCTCTTTTTGAGGAAGTTTCCCATTCAAAACATATAATATTTTGTTTATAATTATTGACTGCTAAGGCAACGGTCCTCGTTTTTCTTAATCTCTTTGAAACCCATGGATAGACAGTGCTGCCATGTTCAGAATATCGACCTTATTCCGCCCTGCTCACTTTTGTCTCTAAGTGTGACTAAACCACTTTCGTTGTGGTGGCAGTTCCGGTTAAGAGGGAATGGCTTTCATTTCAATGGATAATTTGAGGAATGTGATAAAGTAGGTTTATTTGTACAAAATGTTCAATGCACTGATTGGGAGGCTTTAAAACGGCTTTGGAGTCTGTATAGAACTTATTTGTTGTTGAGATCAACAGTCCCAATGATGACGGCAGTGCCCACTGCAACTTATAGAGAGTATAGGGTTCAGAGTATAGAGCACAACATATATTTTCAGAGTACAGACAGTGTGTACTCATGGTTTACTGTAAACTGTGTAAGCACTTGTGTTTCAGAGTATAAACAACAGTCATGTATAGATATGACAGAGTAGAGCTCTCCATGAGCTTTAGTCTGAACCCAGCTCTTAAAGCTGTTCCTGGTTGTTCCTGTGGATGTTCTGGAGCAGACTGGACTGTGACCATCTGTCACCATCTGTCTGTGTGGACCTCCGCTCCAGGCCTGTGTCCGGCTCTCTCATAATGCTGCTTTAGAATGATGAAAATAAATGATATCGCCAGCGTCTGAGACAGAGCTGGAGGGCTGGGGCCGAGCATCACTAAACCAGCACACCCACTGAGCGCATGGCATAACACACTCAGTAACTGTGACTTAAATCAGAGGATTCAAATGAGCACACAGGAGGTAAGTGTGGTGCAGCCTGTGGGAGCTGGGGATACTCCTGTCTGCTCCTGTCTGCTCATAGATTCCATGAGATGATGTACTACCCATGCAAACAATGTTTATATTTACTGAGCTTTCTCATCCTAAGGTCATCTGTATAAATTCTGAGAAAGCATAAGGTTTTTTGCTAATTAGTATGGCAATTACTACAAATATCAGCCCATATTGTTTGTATATCCAGCTTCCTATTATATGCAACATTCTGAGGACTTTTTTCCCATTCAAATGATGCAATATTTTGTTTTACATTGTTAATCACTATGGAGATGGTGCAAATTTTTTATCATTGTGAAACCCATGGATCTGTGATGAATTAAAACTAATAAAATATCAAAATATCATTTTAGAGGCAATTTGAACTAGCGAGATGTTACAGCATGAGAACTTACCCATCGTTAAAGGTCCTATATTACATAAAAATGTCTGTTGTGAGCTTGAAGCCATGTTACAATGTTCTTACCTCATCAAAAATATACCTGGAGTTGTGGAGTTTTGTTTCATTCACACATGTTTGAGCAACCCTTTATTATTAGTCTGTCTACATCTCCAAAGCTCAAAATTCTCTGTTCCACCTTGTGATGTCATGTAGTGGTAGTTTTCAAGTTAACAGCTACCTTTTACCTTTTGTTTAGTAGAGATTCGAAATTCCAGGCCTGAAATTTTACAAATGACTCTACTGAAGGTGTGTGGAGTATAAAAACACAGTGGAGGATTTCCTGTATTACCACATGACATCACAAGGTGGAACAGAGTGTTTTCAGTTTGAGAGAACTAAAATTTGCAGGATTGGTATGTTAAACATGTGTAAATGAAACAAAATATAACTCTAGGTAAGGTTTTCATGAGGAAACATTATTACATAGGTCAGAAGATAGCATAATATGGACCCTTTAAAGCCATGTAACTTTCTGGAGGTGGTACATCACCTGTATGATTCTGCGGAAAAAAAACAACACTCAGTTTTATGCTACTGTTATGATACTGTGGAATATTATAGGGCTGTTAAGTGTCATGTCACTTTGGATCCTCATATGCAATTTTTAATCTGCTGTCCTCCTCATGTGTGGTGTCAGTGCGACTCTGAGCTACTTGGTCATATCGTAACCACAAAACGTCACCACAGCAACAGCCTGTAAAACAGAGTGTCAGGGGCAGACGGCGTGAGGGATAAAGATACACACTCAGAAAAGAACGAAGAGAATTAGGCAACTTTATGACTCCCCTCGTAAAGTTGTAAAGTTAAACTGCAGCATTCCCTTTCATATTATCCATTAGAATTTGTCCTCCGCAAGTATTGACACCAAGCTCATAAAACAATCAAAGCGGCAATTTTTCAGTAGAAAGTGAACTGGACCCAGAGTCAGTGGAGCCAGACTTGCGCCTATGCTCTTTTCCTATTTAGAATGCGACGGTTAGCAAGTTAGCTATGTTCATTTACATATACAATCTGTGTATACAAGGCTGAGGTAAGAAGCAAGGCTAAGCTAGCTTTAGTGGTGACCGGCAGTTAGTGAAATATACACTCTGGTAATTCAATCCGATATGTAATTACGATTTTATTTACATATCTGATACAAATTGTGGTTAAACATACGTTTTTGAAAGGCAGTTGTCTTTGGTTTGAGCTACAAATTAGCTGTGAAGTTCCAGATTGGACCTGGTGACATCATCACTTAACAACCCTATAGCCAAAGGAACAACACTTCAACTTAAAGGGCCCATTTTACGCTATTTTCTGATCTATCTAAGAGACCTGGAGTTGTGTTTTGCTTCATTCACACATGTTTAACACACAAACCCTGCATATTTAGGCTGTGTTCTTCTCTCAATCTGAAAACACTCTGCTCCACCTTGTGATGTCATGTGGTAATACAGGAAGTGCTCCACTGTGTTTTTATACTCGATACACCTAGAATCATCTGGATGATTTCAGCTCTGGAATTGCCTATTTCTACTGAACAAAAGATAAAAAGTAGCTGTCAACTTGCAAACTACTGCTTCATGACATCATAAGGTGGTACAGAGCATATATATATAAAGAAAAAAACAAAAAAAAAAAACAAAAAATCTCATTCTCACCCTCCGCGGCTGGTCTCGTCCTTTTTTCCATGCTTGTGTCCTCTACCAGAGGCCTGGGAGCTTGAGAGTTTTGTGCAGTATCTTTGCTGGTCCTAGTACTGCACTTTTCTGGACTGAGATGTCTGATGTTTTTCTTGGGATCTGCTGTAGCCACTCCTCCAATTTGGGGATCACTGACCTGAGTGCTCCGAATATATCTCAAAATATCTATCTGTGGATTTGCAAGCCCACTCACAATAAGGAGACACGCTTTTTAGTTCAATAAATACAAATAAAACTGATAATTTTTATACATTTGGGCTAAAAAGTTACATACTGTGGCTTTAGCATTCAGTTTTAATTCCAGTCTTTCAAACGTCTCTTCACAGTGCTCCTCTGATTTATTTTTCTCTATACTAAAGTTAACACTTAACACAAGCTTCACAATGTCGAATGAAAATGCAGTTTGTCTGAGAGTAACAAGGTTGTAGCTATTGTGGTGTGAAGGCCTGGCTCTAAACACATGCACTCTTACACACTTTATTACACCATCAGAGTTTCATTAGCGTTTCCATTAGATTTATCTGCATGAACCCAGCGTGCAGATCCGCTTTGAAGAACCACTCCAGAGCCAGAGGAGGCTTTCAAACCTCACTCACATAATCAAAGTGCTGAGATGGAAACACGCTCTCCAGTTCTGCTGCTAATGCCAATTACAGCCTCTGATACAAGAAGTCACCAGCAGAACAGGGAACCCTACGTCTCAAGATCATACTCACTCCAAACACAATCCAGCAACAGCTTTAAAAGGAGCAGGAGGAGCAGGGGAAGGAGGAGAAACAGGAGGAGGAACAAGAGGAGGAGGAACAGGAGGAGGAGCCAGAACAGGGAATCACACTCAAAATCACACTCACTCCAAACAGAATCCAACAACAACAGGTTTAAAAGGAGCAGGAGGAGCAGGGGAAGGAGGAGAAACAGGAGGAGGAACAAGAGGAGGAGGAACAGGAGGAGGAGCCAGAACAGGGAATCACACTCAAAATCACACTCACTCCAAACAGATGACCAAACACAATCCAGCAACAGCTTTAAAAGGAGCAGGAGGAGCAGGGGAAGGAGGAGAAACAGGAGGAGGAACAAGAGGAGGAGGAACAGGAGGAGGAGCCAGAACAGGGAACCCTAAGCCTCAAAATCACACTCACTCCAAACAGAATCCAATTATAACAGGTTTAAAAGGAGCAGGAGGAGCAGGGGGAGGAGGAGAAACAGGAGAAGGAGGTGGAACAAGAGGAGGATGAACAGGAGGAGGAACAAGAGAAGGAGCCAGAACAGGGAACCCTAAGACTCAAAATCACACTCACTCCAAACAGAATCCAATTATAACAGGTTTAAAAGGAGCAGGAGGAGCAGGGGGAGGAGGAGAAACAGGAGAAGGAGGTGGAACAAGAGGAGGATGAACAGGAGGAGGAACAAGAGAAGGAGCCAGAACAGGGAACCCTAAGACTCAAAATCACACTCACTCCAAACAGAATCCAATTATAACAGGTTTAAAAGGAGCAGGAGGAGCAGGGGGAGGAGGAGAAACAGGAGAAGGAGGTGGAACAAGAGGAGGATGAACAGGAGGAGGAACAAGAGAAGGAGCCAGAACAGGGAACCCTAAGACTCAAAATCACACTCACTCCAAACAGAATCCAACAACAACAGGTTTAAAAGGAGTAGGAGGAGCAGGGGAAGGAGAAGAAACAGGAGGAGGAGGAGGAGGAACAAGAGGGGGAGGAACAGCAGGAGGAGCCAGAACAGGGAATCCTAAGCCTCAAAATCACACTCACTCCAAACAGAATCCAACAGGAGGAAGAGGAACAGGAAGAGGAGAGGAAACAGGATGAGGAACAGGAAGAGGAACAGGAGGAGGAAGATAAGGAAATGAAAGGAGGAGGAGAAACAGGAGGAGGAGAAACAGGAGGAAGAGAAAAAGGTGGAGGAGAGACAGGGAGGAACAAGAGGCGAGGAACCCTAAGCCTGAAAATCACGCTCACTCCAAACAGAATCCAACAACAACTGCTCCTGCAGGAGAAACAGCAACTGACAGGAGGAACAGGAGGAGAAAGATACAGAAGAGAAACAGGAGGAGGGAGAGAAACAGGAGGAGGAGAAACAGGAGGACAAAGATAAGGAAGTGAAACAGGAGGAGGGAGAGAACCAGGAGGAAGAGGTGAAACAAGAGGTGACAGGAGAAATGAGAGGAGGAAGATATGGAAGTGAAGCAGGAGGAGGAGAAATAGGATGAGGAGAAACAGGAAGAAGAGGGGACTGAGGAGGAGAAACAGGGGGAGGAAGATGAGGAAGTGAAAGGAGGAGGAGAAATGGGAATAGGAGGAGAAACACAGGAGGACAAATACGAGAAGGAGGAAAAACTGGAGGATGAGGAGAAACAGAAGGAGAAACAGGAGGAGGGGGAGAAAGAGGAGAAAGAAAAACAGGAGGAGAAACAGAAGGAGAAGGAAAAATTGGAATATGAGGAGAAACTGGAGAAGGAAAAACAGGAGGAGGAGGAAAAACAGGAAAAGGAGAAATAGGAGGATGAGGAGAAACAGGAAGAGGAGGAGAAAGTGCCATCATGTAGGCTGTGGTCTGCTGTAGGCTGTGGTCTGCTGTAGGCTGTGGTCTGCTGTAGGCTGTGGTCTGCTGTAGGCTGTGGTCTGCTGTAGGCTGTGGTCTGCTGTAGGCTGTGGTCTGCTGTAGGCTGTGGTCTGCTGTAGGCTGTGGTCTGCTGTAGGCTGTGGTCTGCTGGGGCAGCAGTCTGTGTGTGAGGGTTAGGGTTAGGGTTAGTAACAAGTAACAATTCAATTGATTCAATAAGATCATCTAGTCATGTTGTTGTGGGGGAGGAGCTGGCCTCTCTGACTGTAGTGTCAGACAGGAGGATAACTCCAAAATTCTGGAGTCTCTCACCAACTCCACAATGTGCTGATCAGCTACAAGAGCTACGAGAGCTCATTCAGCCACAGACGATTATTGCCACACTGCTTCACTGAGAGACACAGTAAATCATTGCTGCCTGTCTCCATCACACTGCTCAGTTCTGTGCTGTAAACGTCTCACTGTTCAATCCTTCTGTAGTATTGTATTCTCACTATAAAGTATCTACATTTAGCAGTGCGCTCTTCTTTAAACTTGTGTCTCAATGTACTAATGCTAAAGTTAATAACCCGTGAATATCAGTAAAATGCAGACACATAAAATACAGCAGGAGACATTGATGCTTGGAGTCAAAGACAGAGCTGTGAGCTCCTGCGGCCCTGACGCTGTGTGGGAGCTCATGAAGATGACGCTATGCTGACCAGAAGAGGATCCTCCTTCTACACACACACATGCACTGAGAGACACTATAAAAAGTGTAAACATGCACCTCTCAGGACTCTCATCCTGTCCTTTCTGTAGAGTTCGTTGCTTCATCGTTCACTTTACCTTTGTGAAACTGACTTTATGTTTCAGACTCTTGGTCCTCTCTGACATCCTCTTACACCAGAAACGAACATTCTTACAATACCTCACCGTTGTAAAACTAGTGTCAACATGTTAAAGCACTGCTTTTCTGCAATATCGACTTTTTAGAGGTTTTAACTATGTTATGTTTACCCACACTGTTTTCATCGTCCCCAGTACACGCCCACTGCTCTGTACTTTGTTCTCAAATTTAATTTCTTTAACCGGTGATATGTGTAGGATTTGGCAGCGTTGCGTAGTCATTTTGGTGCAAATGAAAAAAAAACAAAAAAACAAAATGCTGCTCGCTAGTGTGATCTGTAGCGGCCCATCGGAGGTGCCAACTCTTTATTGTGATGATGTTTTCGTCAGCTCCCATTGGGCACTGCAGTTTTCTAAAGTCAACGGACTTGTTTCGTTTATTAAGTAGTTTTAGATGAATATTGCAATTTAAAATTTCCAAATTACAACATAATGATTTATGGGTGTCATAGATTATAACTATATAGCAGACACAAGCACAATATGTCTTCTTTAAGAGGGTACTATATTTTTAGAATTTTAATTTAAAACTTAAGTTTATTTTATTTTCACTGGGAGTTTAGTTGATAAAGACTTCCAGTACTTGTTTGAACTTTATTTTTGAGAAGTCTATTCTTTTGCTGGTGGGCTGCATGTCTGTAACGAAAATAATTTCTCCTTGGGAATGAAATAAAGTAATTCTGAAAAATAGAGGATGGGGATAAACAGGAGGAGAAATGGGAGGAGGACAAACAGGTGGAGGAGGAAGAGGGGAAAGGAGGAGATACAGGATGAGAAGGAGGAAGACGAGAAGGTAAAAATGGAGGGAAGGAAAAAGCAGGAGTAGGAATAGCAGGAGGAGCAGGAGCAGCAGGATGTGTCTAGTCCACACTAATTGTCTGATAACGGTGCATGTACCCCCCTCTACTTTACAATGATTTGAGTTGGAGGAGCTCATCAAATAATGACTCAAATCCTTCAAATGAATTATGAAGTGTCTGTTGTGAGTCGCAGACATTTTACAGGCTGGTAATTGGCACATGATGGCAGGCTGGCGAGGAGGGTGGCACTCCCCTGACGCAGCGCTCATTATTCCTGCTCAGCGATGTGGAGCGCCGCAGCCTTCCCGGGAGCGCAGGGAGCAGGGACAGTCCTGTGAGACGCGGGCGCTTGTGCGGGAGTCTTAAGCGGAAATAAGGCGGCTAACGTTGTAATGGAGCGGCTCTCCGGGGGCAGATCACAGCGACACAAACACAGTGAGGTACTGCCCCCCCCCCTTCCTCCAGAGCCGACAGCCGCGCAGAAACACTGTCACTGCATCAAAGAGCAGCCATGTGTGGACACTTCTTTAGCTTAGCCATAGCCCAGAGCAGTTTACTGGTTTGGGTTATACATTTAGAGCTACTTCAGATGGAGATCTTAGTCTGTGTAGAGACTTAGTTTAGTCCTGGTTCAGTCCAGGTTTAGTGGGGGGTGAGTGTCATGAGGGTGTGGGTATAGGCGGAAATCACGGGGGGACGGCGGGGTCCGGACCCCCCCTTTGCTGATAAGTGCCCCCCTCTCCCCTCTTGCTCTCCCCCCCTCCCCTTGCATTAATGCTTTATAACAAATAGCGAATTATGGTAAAAACCTATTTATAT
>KN485942.1:10667-24553 GCA_000787095.1 Periophthalmodon schlosseri
CAGGGTTACAGTGGGGCAGAGAGGGGCAGGGGCGGGTATGGGGGCGACTCAGGTGAAGGGTGGCTCTGAACACAGTCGGTAGCCATGTTGGACTGAAAAAGCAATGGGCATGATTAGAAGAACAAACAGATTCCTGGATACAGCAGAGAAAACAGCCTTCAGCGTCACTCATTAACTGATCTGCTCATCCGAAAGGTTATCGTCTTTTAGCTGTTCTTTTGGCTGAGTTTGCACAACAAGCCTTTTCCCCAAGTTAAAATCTGTATCTTCTTGTTTTCTGAAATACACACATAAATCTTTAATTGAAAAGTTTGATTCAGGCTCAGGATCTCATCGATACACAGCCTCATAGTCGAGTTGTTGTGCTCCAGCTGTTCTTGGTGTCAGAATGTGTCAGTCTGGTTCTGGTGCTGTGGATCTCACACAATTTTGTCAAATACTTTAATATAAATATTTAAATGTAATCCAATATTTGTTTTAAAAATAAACAGATCTAAAGTCACTCAACCTCAGCTGAGACAGATCAATACATGAAATATTCAGCATGAATGTTATAATCTATTTTTTATAAAGACTCATTATAGCATTGCATTATTCAGTCACTCTGCACTCTGGAAGTGAGTGAGGTACATCACTCATGGGGCTAACAGAAAGATCATGGCCTCTCTGACCACCAACATGCATTCATACATTTATTTATACTAGATTCCGGGAAGTGTCTTGCCCAAGGACATAGAGGCAGTTTGAATGGGCTACAGCAGAATCCAAAGTTTACGGTCACAGTGTGGCCGCTGTGCCTCCTGACATTCTGAGGTCTTCTGTTCACCCAGTGGAACACCTACACATTTCAGCTTGTAAAATAAAGTTTAATGGAGTTTTTTACTATCTCGCAGGTCTTCTCTTTGGCCTTTCCTACTTCATTCACATAAGTACATTAAATATATCTGAGGATCGTATAGGTCTCTTCTTCTGACTGGAGTTTAAAGTCAAATATATGGACAGAGGTAAGTCCTCCCAGTGCTGGCTGCTTTAATGACAGTGAGAGCAGTTTACCAATGAAATGAACATGTGCTGTTTGCACAGTCCTGTATGGAGCAGTCTGGTGCACTGAGCTGCTCCGAGACGCCGCCTCATTATCAAGTCAGAAAAGTCTGAGCTTTGGACCAAATGTGCCGTTATCTCTGCAGCCTGGGTCACACAAGAGCAGGGATCATCCGAGACACATTTAGAAAAGACCCTTACATATTCAGCTATATACATGATTTTACTAATCCTGGTTACAGCAAAAATCTGTCTGTATATGCAACAGTACCATTGTATACTTTGGTACTTACCTAATTGTACAATATTATACTGACCATTTGGATGCATGCAATACAAATGAGCAACCAAACTTTTCTTTCCCCAAATGTGCCATTTAGCCATGTTCTGCAGTATCTCTGATATAAGTTTAATTTGTACATTGTCCTTCAAAGGACGCTGCGTGTCGTGTTCTAGACTCCAGTGTAACGCACTGCTCCTCGTTGTTTAATCTTTACTTTAATCCATTCACTTGCTGTGCAATAAATTAACCTCAACCAAGAACTTTACAATTACAAATAATAAAATTGTACTCCTCAGAGTAGTTTTCAGGCGCCATATTTTTACTCCTACTTGAGTGATAAAGTTTACAATGTAACAGTACTCCTACTTGAGTTAAAGTTTACTCTTCCCACTGTGAGTAAGTCTGCAGAGCTTTATGTTTGGCCCTTCAGATCTGAGCTGCAAGATTTAGAAAAAAAATAAAAATAAAATAAAATAGCAAGTTTTGACAACTATTGCAGCTGCAATTAGATTTGTGATAAATCAAGACATGTTCCAGTCTCTACAGTTTAGTACATAGTCCCTGATTTACATGTATTAAACAAGGCTTCTTCTCATGTTTGTGTTTTGAAATGAATGCATCAAGGGCGTGTCTAAAATGAATCATTTGCTTAATAACACAAACACAGATATATTAGCACATTAGACAGTCTGTAAAAATCCCATATTCTCCTGCTGTTTCCAACCTTAAATCTTTACAAAGTACTTCAGACTCAAGTACAAGTGTCAGGACTGGCTCACTTAAACAGATTGAGCTCTGCCGGTGCAATAAGTCACATAATCAGTGTAATGATGGCAGGAGGCTGGGAAGCACGACTCTGTATTATTCCCCTCTCACCAATGGCCAGAGCTTGAGTAGTGCTTTGAAAACTGCTTATATTCCACACATGGGAGTTAAGGTGTACAATATAGTCCATTTTGACATCCAGGGAGCATTCAGACTTCCTCCAGTAAAAGCAGGTAAGATTTTCACAGTCCAGAAAACGTACATAGACTTGGCACTTTTTATGTACTTTCCCATCTAAACTTGCATTTCCTCAGAGCGTAGCACCTAGAAAATACAGGATGGGTCTGAGTACGGTTGAATTTGAGCCATGCATAAACATATAAACATGCTTTCTTGCGGCAGATTGGGTTATACAGGGATGTGGCAGTGTCCAGGCTGCAGCTACACAAGTCCAAGAAACTACTTTAGACTTCTACACATGTTTTTACTTTGAGACTGCTGCTGCTGAGTCTCCTGGTAGCAGTGATTTACAACACTCAATATTAAATGTTAACTTCGAGTCATGCCCGTTGGCCATTTCTATATTGCTACACCTCGATGGGTTAAAATAGCAGTTACCTTAGAAGTTAATATGCGATAATAATGGGAGTAGTAAAAGCGGGAGAAGCACCAGTTGACATATGGAAGTAGTAATAGTAGTAATAGTAGTAGGGCTTGTAGTAGAAGTATTAGAAATATGAGAAGTAGTAATTGTAGCCTTGAACTTATTTAATAATATCCCTCACTAATGCATCATAACTATATGGATTTATCGTTCAGTGTTTAAAAGTGGGAACAGTATCTTTTGGGGCTCAGTTTTTATCGTGGGGACTTTTTCTTTGCAGTAGTGGGGAGATTTTGGCCATTTTTATGTAATAATGTAAGATTTGAGCTTTAGAGAGTAGAATAAATAACTTCTATGGCTTATTATCGGTTCATTCTGCCATTTATTTGTTGCAGCTCAGGCGAGTAGAAAAATAACTTCTATGGCTTATTATCGGTTCATTCTGCCATTTATTTGTTGCAGCTCAGGCTTTTTAATGAGACTATCTATTTAAAAATGGCTTCACTGGGATTATCCTCCTTTGTGTCACTGGCATAAAGTAGTTTCAATATAATCGTTTGTCGTTGTGCCAATATATCGTGCTTCAAAACTTGTTATCATGACATGCCTATGTGACACCTATTCATTTATTATGGGAAAAGGCTGCGGTGGGTTCCAGGGTTGAGTAAAGCTAAAATAACCTTAGCATGATTCGTATACTACATGTTCACTACATGTCTGCGCATCTCGCCTTCCTCTACATGAATAAAAAGGTGTAAAAATCCCATCTCTCTCTGTTTATTTGTGTGTCCAAATCACTGAACTAATTGAATCCAATTTGGTCTTGCACATGGCTCCGGTCACGTTCGGCTGCATTTTGCCGTGTGTTCACTTTTTGCTCATTTCTTCACAATAGAGACGTGGGTTTGTGGATGTGTGCCTGACACATCACAATGCTTATTAGCTGGAAATAATCACATTAGCACACTTTAATTGGAACCACTGACTGTTGAGTTGACTCTAACCTAATATTTTATTTACACGTCCATCTTGTCTCTCCATCTGTATGTATATGGGGTTTTTTTCTTTCTTTTCTTAGGACAGAGGTGCAGTGTTTAACAACCGCAGGTCTATTGAATCTATTATTTAGAACGTGTCATAAAAATTACCTCTTCAGCAAAAGCTAAGCCTGTTTTTGTTTTTCAGCCAGTGGTTTGGGTACAGGCCTTTTGTTTTAGTATAAATGTGCTTGTTGTAGTGAGTGCCAAACAGACCATTGCACCCTGTATCCGCACACCTTTGTAAATATATAATGTGAATGCTGAGGTGTGATGTAAGACTAGTTTCTGTGTTAAGCAAAGGTCTGGGTCGGCTCTGTATGACACAGCAGTCAAAGCAATGGGACAACTATGGGCCTTTGGTGGGTTACATCGTGGATAGTAATTGGCTCTGACACATATAGACTGTATATATAAATGGACATAGCTAACCTGCTACCTGCCGCCTTCCAAATAGGAAGTGTTCATGGGCGCGCTTCCGGCTCCATCAATTCATGAGACTGTCGCCCCTCTCTTCGTAACTGTTGTTGTCAGGCTCGTCAGTTTGGTCTTAAAATGTTCGTATTAACCCTCTCTAGATGATCTTGTTATTTTTATTTCACTGTTGTGTCTGTAACTCAAGATATGAACATTAATAACAGTGAAATCAGCTGCCTTCTTTCCCCGAGGTCGCTCCCGCTAACGTAAGCAACAGGTTTGGTTGACAGCGTTGCTAAGCTCCCGCTCCCTGCTAAACCAGCGGTGCAGGTGGGAAGGTGCGTTCAGCAGCCTGGCTCCAGATTGGCTCTTTGGTTGCTAAGATACTCGCAGTTGGAACTCGGCTCCAAACTCTCCCCCGTGAGCGCCAGCCTTGATGAGCTTCATTTGACTGGAGCCAAACACTACATTAATACCTCAAAATTAGCATTTAGAAACAAACATCTCTCTTTGTGTCCGCCGGTGAAGTATTTCTTTTATTTGTATAGTTTTTAACATGTTGTCAGTGACTCCCACCTGCAGCTCCCTGTCCACTGCCTGATCTTTAAATATTTATTAATTTTAGCGTGGCTCAGCACAAACCCCATAGAGATCAAATTGGACAGGAAGTAGTGATGCTAATATGGAGTTTGCCAGGCGCTGTTGCCACAGAGCCAATTGCTTACGAAGAGAATCAACAATTTATGTCAAATTTACATACTAATTCCCATACATTGTCAAATAGGCTGTTTGCACTCACATTGCATTGGCGTATACATAGGCACTGGGGGAAAGAAGTGTGGAGTGTTTGGCCCAATGACATAGCAACAGTATATATTGACTAGAGCTGGGATAGAACCGGCACCCTTCAGATTAGTGAGTGAATGCAGAGCCACTGCTTGAATGCTCCACCTTTCCATCATTTTTCTTATTTATTCCACTTAGAGTAATACTTAAAGGGCCCATATTACACTGTTTTCTGATCTATTTTATAATGTTTCCTCATCACAAACACACCTGGAGTTGTGTTTTGTTTCATTCACACATATTTAAACCCTGCATATTTACGCTGACTCAAACATGGTTAGAATGAAACAAAACTCACAACTCCAGGTATGTTTTTGAGGAGGTAACAGCATTATAACATGACTTAAAGCTCACAAGAGTCAGTTTTGCGTAATATAGGACCTATAATGTCAGCCAATCACAAAGTTACCTCATTATGACATGCACATGCTCAGTACATTGTAGAATGGGACACTTTTCTGTAAAAAGAGAAGAGCCTGTGTATTTGTGTTACTCAAAGCACCTAAAGTCTGACTATAACCCTGTATTAAACACATCAGGAGCTTGTTCAGGCAGGACCCTCTCTCAAACTTTGTACAGACCCAAGCACCTGACCCATCAATCACACAAAATGAAGCAGCGAGGGATTACTACTACTACTACTACTACTACTACTACTACTACTACTACTACTACTACTACTACTACTACTACTATTACTACAGAGTGTTCATTGTTTTTGGACAGGCAGAGTGAAAGTTTACACCTCTTATGGGAGACCTAAAAACAAACTTAATAATTCATAAATGACCTTTAAATAATTAAATGGTGTCAAAACAGTGCGAAGTTGTAAAAAATACCAATTTACGGCTTCATTGGAAAGGCTATTTTAAACCCCCAAGAGTATTTTTGTCACCGCTTTGATATGCCCATTTTAATCTGAAGGGGCGGCCATTTTGAAAGTCTATGGCATTAGCACTACAGCTTTACCCTGGGGTTGAGTGAGCGTGACAACTTAACAGGTGTCTGCGGAGGGTTAGCATTAAAACATTATTATTGTCTCCTTAGCACCAATCCAGACAGTCCAGGCTGAAACGATAGCCACAACACATTAAATATTTACTGTCTTTGGCCACCGTCTACAACTCAGCGACAAACACTGGTGGATGCTAGTGCTCTTCCCATTAACTCCAATGCTTTTGTGATTTTCTGAAGAAGACATGAGTAGTTCGGTTCAGTTACTGCGTACTTTTTCAGATTTATTTTCGCACACTGATTTACATAAAGGTGAACTATGTAACTTTTTTGGCCAGTCAAAAGTTTGGACCATCTCATTCAATGTTTTGTTTTGGGTTTTTTTCTTTAAGCCTATTTGTACCACTTTCTACGTTTTATACACATACAGACGGCATCAAAAACATGAAGTAAAATATATTAAATTATGTAGCAATGAAAAAAGTAAAACTCTGATAACTTTCATAGCTCTTATATGTATATATAATTATATTTTATATTCAAATCCTCAAAGTATCCAGCCTTTGCTTTGTGGAAAAATGTTTAGACCTAGTAGAGTTCACTTTTTTTCTTTACTACATAATTCCATATATCCCACTTCATATATTTGATGTCTTCCATATGTATAAAATGTAGAAAGTAGTAAATAAGAGAGATGGCGTGTCCAAACTTTTGCCTGGTAGTGTGCGTTATCTTTCATTTACTCAAACTGAGGTATTTTTATAGCTAATATATTACAGCCACCGGCTTGTCACCATGGAGATAAGTTTGTAACTCTACTGAATATTTTTCAACAAAGCAAAGCGTGGCTACTTTCAGGATTTCAGTAAAAAATACAAAAAATAAAATAAAAATAGTAGAGTTGTTTACCTTTTTTATTTACTACATAATTCCATATATCTTTCTGAATGTATCTAAAATGTAGAAAGTAGTAAAAATTTAGAAAAAAAAAACATTAATTGAGAGGGTGCGTCCAAACTTTTGACTGGTAGTGCATGTTATATTTCATTTACTCAGTTTGAGGTATTTTTATAGCTAATTTGTCTTACTGCCACCAGCTTGTCACCATGGAGATAAGTTTGTCACGCCAGTAGTGCCACACTGTCGAAATCTCAAATTCTGTTCAGGAAGTTGGAGACTCAGCCGTTATGTGCATATTTAATATCGATAGAGGAACTAGCAGAAGAATTGGACATTTTATCAGCGGGACAATTTGTATAGAGCGAAACCCAATTAGAACCACGCAAACTCCACCCAAAAACATCCCCAGAACCTTCTCGCTGGTTTGAATAACACCAACCACTACATCACCTTTCCCCTCATGCTTTTACGATATTTTTACATTCTATATTTTTGGCTTGCCGCTCTGATTAAAATGGCTGTGCAGGCCGGCATACATTGGCGCAGTGCTGTTAAATATTAATGTCCTCAGATGATTACGCCGCTGGATGGGGAGAGGCAGGAAGTGGTCGGGGGCTGACAGTTCCATTCATCAAACTGGCCTAACAGAATCTAAATCCTCCCTGTGTACTTAACCTTATACCCAGAGACGACACAAGGAGCAATGCAACCGGGGACACAAAGGAGAGAGAGACTGACATCACGCCAGAAATAAAAGATACAGAGATAGATGGAGAGAGAGGGAGCACGGAGGAGGTGAAAAATGGCTGTGTACTGTATAATGTATAGTGCTCCCGGACTGACCTGCCAAGATGTGTGCGTTGACAGGCTGACGGATGTGCCGAAAAGAACTCTTATCTTATTTTGTCAAGGTCTGGCTCTCAAAGCCCCATTCAGCATAAATAAACAAGTAGTGGCAGAAAATGGCAGCTCGCGCACCTCCTTCTCCCTATATCATTTACTCTCAAGTCTAGATTCCTCACACAAAAAAACACCGGGATGCCTAATACGGCACTATTATGGGCTTCAATTGTGTCGTGAAATACGTTGGCTTTTGAAAATACGCTCCAAGAAGAGTATTTCAAGGTTCTGTGCTGGCGCTTTTAACGTTTTATAAAGAATTTCAGTAAATAAAAGTGCAACAATGTGAGAAACAGACTAGTGAAAAAGAAAAAAACACAAGATACCATCTCGTCATTTAAAGAACACTTCATTTGTTCATTAAAGGTGCACTATGTAACTTTTTGTGCTCGAGGTCTGCCACCAGGTCAAGTTACAGGTCAGATCTGTGGAGAGGCGACCCCGATCACTCTGAGACTGCATGTTTATTAAGGTATTTTTTCAAAGCAACATGCAATGCAATATAGATAAGTTGAATGTCATACTGTGGAAAGCTGTAACATCAACATGGACACGTGGATTGGCAAACTCCCACCAGAAAAGTTTCATAGTGCACCTTTAAATTGACTATTGTTTATTATAAGAAAGAGCATTTACCCCTAAACTAACTGCAACCATCGTGAGATTAGGCTAAGATACAGCCTTGTTTGTAATGTTTAAAATGTTCAACTTTTATCACTGTAGCAGATAATCCATTGATTACTTGATTAGCCTGTCTTTCCTTATTTTTATTTCTAACTTCCTGACATCAGAAATGCTTGCTAACTTTCCAACTGGCTGCCTTCTTGGTCCCTGGCCTTTACTCAATCTTTACCCCCCACAAATCCATCCTTCCTCCTCTCGATTGTAAATTAAACTGGATCAATGACCTTTTCCAGCTGGCTTGCCTGCCTTGTACTGCATTGTGCCAGTGGTCTTATCCTTATGCACGGTGCTGAGTGCTTTTCACAACAAACCAATAAAAGAGTTTGGACCGATGTTTACGAAGACAAGAGACACTGCATTTGGTAACATTAAACAGTCCATAGTGGGATGAAGATGCATGCAAACGCACACAGTGATGAAAGCTTTGTAGAGACTGTTTATTCCCCCATAAAGTAGCAGTTTAATTTCGTAATAGTCGCTGCTGGGAATTTTAAAAGCCATTGTTGCGTTTATTACCACGCCTGGAAATAAGCCTCCCTGTCTGAGCCGAGGTGTTTAATACTAACTTTAATGATTGATCTGCTCCCACTAGACGGGGGAAATCACCTGCCTTGAATCTGCAGCCGAAGACACAGCAGCAGAAGTTATAGCAGAAGACACGCGCGAGTATCAGTGTCTCTATGTCATCTGCTGTCAGCGTGTAACTGGTCCAATGAGCTGCTCTGATTCAAAGCGCCCGAGGTGCAAAATCACTTCAAAACATTCCCCTGGCGTCTTAAGGATTAATTTGTTTTCATTTTAACTGAAGAAAGATGTTTTAAAGTACTTGTTGTAAACAAAATAGTAACCCATATACTTGAAGGTTCGTTCTATCCATAGACTGTATATATATATATATTGAAGTGAGCATGGGGCGCTTCCGGCTCCATCGATTCTGGTTCCAATTCACTTTGTATTAAAATCACCTCTCTCTTTGTAACTGCTGCTGTCAGGCCCGTCATTTTGGTCTTAAAATATTCATATAAACACGCTCTACATGGTCCTGGTATTTTTATTTCACTATTGTGTCCGTAAATCAAGATATGAACATTAATATCAGACAAACCAGGCGCCTTCTTACCCCGACGTCGTTCCCACTAGCATTAGCAACAGGTCTGATTGACAGCATTGCTAAGCGCCCGCTCCCTGCTAAACCTCGGTGCGGGGGGAAGGGGCCTTTTCTCCAGATTGGCTCTTTGGTTTCTATGGAATTCCAAATATGGAACTCAGCTCCAAATTCGCCTTTATAACCACTAGCCTCAATGAGCTTCATTTGACTGGAGCCGAACGTTATGGATGACATCACACTCACTTAGTCCACTTCTTTACACAGTCTGTGGTTCTATCCTTGCTCTGACTAATGCACACTGTCATTGTGTTCTTGGGCAACCTTGCTAGAGTAATTGAGTTGGAGTGACTGTGTGATTGGTGCTGGTCCGACAGGCCATTGGGGCAGATTGGCAGTATCTGTCTGTTAGCCCTAGGGCAGTTGTGGCCATAAAGGTTAAAGTGTGGGGGTGAATGAATAATATAAAGTCATGAATAAGTATTGTAATTCACATGAGGTACCTTTAAACGTACTTTATAAATCCAATTATAGCAGTAGCAGCATTAATCATGACACTGAGTTTTTTTTATGTCCTGTGTTATCACTGGAACTGAGCAAGTTAAGTTCTGTTAAAAATGTTCCATATACATCTTCGACATGTTAGTGCCATATGAACCATCTCACACTCTGAGGACCTCAGGGACTGGCCTCCTGCTGGTGCACAGAGTCAGGACTAAACATGGGGAATAGGCGTTTCAGTTTTATGCAGCTAAAACATGGAACAGTCTTCCTGAAGATGTGAGACAGGCCTCTACTGTGACAATGTTTAAATCCAGGCTCAGAACGGTTCTGTTTAGCTGTGCGTATGACTGAAAGGTTTTCATTCTGCACTCTTCTCTTAAAATGTTCATTTTATGATGATTATTCGTGTTTTGATTTGTTTGTATTGTGATTTTAATGTCTTTTTTTATTCTGTAAAGCACTTTGAATTACATCCCAATGGTCTTAGACAAACAACAACATCATCAGTTTGAAGCAATAGCTCTAAATTATCCTCATTTTACTTGTGTAGTTTTCCATCACCAACTCCTCTTTGAACACACTGTGCGTTTCATTGCAGGAGTACCAGTCGTGCAACACCGTCCCGTGTCCCGAGCTGAAGAAGACCACCCCTTGGACGCCCTGGACCCCGGTGAACATCTCAGACAACGGGGGCCATTACGAGCAGCGCTTCAGGTACACGTGTAAGGCTCGCATCCCCGACCCCGGCCTGCTGGAGGTGGGGCGCCAGAGGATCGAGATGAGGTACTGCTCCAGCGACGGCTCCACGGGCTGCTCCACGGACGGTGAGGAGATAAATAAATAAATACATAAAAGTTCCTTGTCTCTACAGGGCTTGTTACGTGTCGCCGCCAGCCATTCTGTGTCACTGTGTGGCTCTCATTATTTCCAACGCCTTTAAACTCCACTTGTTCTAAGGGAATTAAAGCAACACTGTGGAGTATTTTCATTTGCTTCTTGATACTTTCTGTCAAATTCTGTCGTCTGTAGTTGTAACTGGATTTTTTTATTTAGTTGCACTTTTTGTTAGTCCCAGCATCTTGGTTTAGATTTCAGTTCATTTTGTTAACAGTGGCTTATGGGAGAGTGGTCCTATTAAAACTGTAACGTTGGCTGTTCAATTCCAGCTCTGACCAGTTTGCAGTTGTTGTTTCCTCGGGCAAGACACATCAACCACACTGCCTATGTATGGATGTGGTGTAACTGGTTGGTGGTGGTTCAAAAAAAGCTCTTTATATTAACCATTTCATTATTATGCTTTTAAATTGATGGAAAAAAAATGAAATATTCCTTTCGGGTGATTAATATTATTGCTAAACAAAAATATAGGATTTCTTATTGTTGCTTTATTTCCATATGGAGAAATACATGCAGACTTCAGCCTCTACTTTGAAACCTTTAGATTCATTCTTTCACTCAGCCCTTCGTTTCATAACAGGCGATGAATTTAAAACCCATCACTGTTCACTCTAAAAGTAGGTTGGCCATCGCATCTGTCAGAAGAGAACAACACTGTATAAATGTATTTATAAGAGACTACGACGATAGACTGTCTGTAAATGTATTATAAGAGACTACGACGATAGACTGTCTGAATATCTCACTTGCTTGTTGAACTTTGACACGGGAACTTTTAATACAAGATCTCATGATTGTATAAGTCTAAAAACTGGCCGCACCAGAACTGAAATGGGACAAAAAGCCTTTGGGTGTTTTGCTTCCCAGAAATGGAATATATTTTTGAAGGACATGCAAAACTGGATACTTTGGTGCCACAAATCCACTTTAAGAATCTGGTGGTAAACATTTATATCCGTATTTTCCGGAGTACAAGTTGCACTGGAGTCGCACCAGCCAAAAAAATGCATAATAATGAAAAAAAAACATATATTTCACATATAAATCACATCTGAGTATAAGTCGCACCTCTGGCCAAACTATGAAAAAAAGTGTGACTTATAGTCCAGAGAATATGGTACTCACACCTGCTCCTGTTTTTAATGTTTGAAATGGGCTTACGTAGTTTTGTTTGTATTTTTCTGTATTTTAAACAGGACGCCCATGAAAAAGAGAGTGTCTCATTGGGCCCTCCCTGTATAAATAATAAAATATTGCTTTTGCGTTCTTGTTCGTCAAAAATACACTTGTGTAATTATCTAACAGGACCCCCTTTTAATTGTCGTGCTAAAATTTTCCCCCTTGGTTCCATTATCAGATCCGGTGTCAGACACGTTAAAGTTTCAATCCTCAAAGCTGATCCTGTGTTTTGCACCTCACAAACACTTTAATTATAGATGTGGTGGTGTTCTTCCCCAGTGTCTCGGGTCGGGGCCGTGAGCTGTACAGAGCCACGCCCCTCACGAGTAAGACTCCACATGTGCTCGTACAAACAAAGTGCTAATCGACAACAGTTTGTGCTAAGTGGGAGGCTCTGGGAGGTTCTGACACAACCAAAGTCACGTCCAAGCCCACTGCCAAGAGTTGCAACACTACAGAATGGAAATTTATAGAGGGGGAAATTGGGTGTTAAATGATTTCTCGAAACATATGGAATAAGCGTTTTACAACCTGAAAACTGTTAAAAATGGGTTTAGAGTTGGTGTATCGCTGTAATGTAATGATCGGCTTTTAAACTTGTGTTGCTATAGGTTCATTTAGGGGCGACAGTAGCTCAGTTGGTGGCGTTTGTCCACTGATCCGAAGGTTGGCGGTGCGATTCCAGCTCCCTCAGAAAAACGCTGTTGCTGTGTCCTCGGGCAAGACACTTAACCCACCTCGCCCCCAGTGTCTGTGTTCGCTGGTGTGTGAATGTGTGTGTGAATGGTTCCTTGTTCCTTGATGTAAAGCGCTTTGAGTGGCTTAAAGGTGGAAAAATGTGACCATTTACCATTTCATGACAAACTTTCATTTAGAAGAAACACGAAATCACTTTTTACATTTTTTTTCTTCTCCCAATTTCAGTCTTTTGTCTTGTTTGTAAATATTTGTTGTTTGTTTGGATTATGACAATCTGTCACCAATTTACTGTATCCTAATTAGTGTTAATTTTGTTAGTGAAATAAGAACTAATTAAAGTCTAACTAAAGTCATAATTAGTTAAACTATGACTAAAATTCTATAATTTTTTGTTGACTAAAACTATGACTAAAAGCTCAATTAAAGCTCTGATGTTCCTGTTGAATATTAAAAACAAACTTTCATAAATGAATTCAAGAGCCCCAAACCAGAACACAAACAAACTTAACACCCACAGTTTAAATACGTTTATATGATCCGTCCGACTAAAGGTTCTATGGAATTCTACCGGACTAAAGGTACTATGGAATACTATGGACCTAAAGGTACTATGGAATACTATGGACCTAAAGGTACTATGGAATACTATGGACCTAAAGGTACTATGGAATACTATGGACCTAAAGGTACTATGGAATACTATGGACCTAAAGGTACTATGGAATACTAACTTAGCTTTGCATTTTTGTCGACTAAAACTAAAAATCGTTTTAGAGAAAAGACTTGTGAATGTCTTGTGAAAATGAGGCTGGTCTTAATGGCGAGTGCAGAGAAAGTGTAGTTAAAAGTTGACTGCCTCACAGGGCCACTTGTCCTTTTGCTTCTGTCTGCAGCTGTAGGTGGTCCCTCCCTGCTTCTTTCTCCCCCTCCCCCCTTCTCTCACTCCCTTAACCTTAACCCCTCTCTCCCACTCTCTCCCTCTCCCTCCCTCTCCCCCTCCGTCCCTCTCCCCCTCTCCTTCCTGCTCTTTCTCTCTCTATCCCTCTCTCCCTCCTTTAACATTAACCCCAC
>KN485942.1:24633-39517 GCA_000787095.1 Periophthalmodon schlosseri
CCCTCCATTTCTCCTTTACTTTCTCCCGCCCTCCTCCCTCTTTTTATTCTCCCTCCTCCTTCCCCCTCTCCTTCCTTCTCTTTTTCTCTCTCACCCTCCCTCCTACTCTCCCTCCCTTAATCTGTCCCTCCCTCTCTCCTTTTCTTTCTCCCTCTGCCCCCCACTCCTTCCCTCCCTCTTTCTCCCCCCTCTCTGTCCCTCCCTCCCTTCTCCCTCCCGCTCCTTCCCTCCCTCTCTGTCCCCCCCGTCCCTCCCTCTCTCCACTCCCTCTTTCTCTCTCCCTCTCTGTTCCTCCCACTCCTCCCCTCCTTCTTTCTCTCCCCCTCTGTATCCCTCCCTCTTTCTCTCCCTCCTCTCTGTTTCCCCCTCTGTCCCTCCCTCTCCCTCCCTCCCCCTCTCTTCTCCCTCTCGCTTCCTCTCTGTCCCTCCCACTTCTCCGCTCCCTCTTTCTCTCCCCCTCTCTGTCTCTCCCTCTCTGTCCCTCCCTCTCTGCCCCCCCTCTTTCTCTCCCCCTCCTCTGTCCCTCCCTCTCTGTCCCCCCTCTTTCTTTCCTCCTCCTCTGTCCCTCCCTCTCTGTCTCCCCCTCCTCTGTCCCTCCCTCTCTGTCCCCCCTCTTTCTTTCCTCCTCCTCTGTCCCTCCCTCTCTGTCTCCCCCTCCTCTATCCCTCCCTCTCTCCTCTAATCCCTCTAGAGTGAGTCTTAATGTTCACTTTCACATGGGTTTTGATCTCCCTCCTCATCTCTTGATTATGACTGTCTTTGCCTCATCAGAACACACTGTCCTCATAGTCGGGCTGGCGGCAGCAAAATGTTCTTGAAGGGTCTTTAAACGATCGCCATGGCAGCGTGGGTAAGGCCTAAGTGGGATTCGGCGACTTAAGGGGAGTGACACGCACACATCCTGAGATATTAGGGAACAAAGACTTTGTGAAGGTTTAATAGGCCTGCCTTGTTTCTGATTAGAGCCGGAGAAGGAGAGGAATAGCAGTGTTTCATTAAAGGTTGTCAGTAGAGTCTGACACCACATTAGCTGAAGCTCGCCGCAGTTAAAAGTCACTTTTGGCAGAGCGTCTGTCACTGCGCTGATACAGGTCTGGGGACAGATGGCGGTGTATGGAAACCACAGAGCAGTTATTTTAAAGCCCTGTGCACAAACAGTCCTGCTGGAGTTCAGAGCCAGGGAAATAAGCACTGACACGAGTCTGAGCGACACACTGGGCTGCGTTTGTTCTGTGTCTTTGACAAATAATGTACTGATAAATGAGGCCAGAGGTTTGGACTGGAGCACGACTGTTGTTTAGGGCGTAATAGTATAGATTTAAGCCTGCAGCTTTTGTGAATTATATTGATGCTGAAGCGTAAGAATCAATGTTCATTATTTTTTAACAAAACATTGAAATAAATCTCGTGGAAAACTTTTTTTCTCAACAGAACATAAATAATTCTTTATCTTGTCATATTAAAAGTGCAATGTGTAACTTTTCAGGTATTGCTTTTCAGGAATGTTCCACAGTATGGTATTAAATGTACATAGTACATTACATATGTGCAGAGCTGCCATGTGTCACAGATATATATTGCACAGATATACTCATGTGAAATGTAGTTTGCATAAAAAGTGGTGTTATTGTTATCGACTAAATATCGATGTCAACTCCAAGTCTGCCCAACATTCACCGCCTGCTACTGGTATAGATCATGCATTTAAATACAGATGTTTGCTCTAAACATGGATTCTACCGTGAGCAGAATCACCTCTCCACAGATCTGACCTCTAATTTGGTGGTGGTGCCAAATGCTTGTCATTATTCAGACAGATGAGTTTAATGTCATACTGTGAAACATTTAAGAAAAGCAGGTGATGGACCGACCACCTGTAAACTTATACATACACTAAGTCCCCTTTAAATTTCCATCTATCCATTTTCTTTCGCTTATCCGGTTCCGGGTCACGGGGGCAGCAATTTAAGCAGGGAATCCCAGACTTCCCTCACCCCAGACACTTCCTCCAGCTCCTCCGGTGGGACCCCAAAGCGTTCCCAGGCTTTAATTGGACATAGCAATTTAGAGATGCTCATTTTCAACATCTGTCTGTCTGTCTGACTGACTGAAGGTGAGACTCATTTTGTGTTACTCTCACAGTTGTCATAATTGTCATCCGCACTGTTCTCTGTGTTACATTAAAGATAAATTAACGATTCTCCTCAAAGCTTTGTGAAACTGAAATCTGTTTCATTATTCAAAGTGACAGTTTGCCCCAGTGTTTGGTAAAACTCATTTGTTCAGTTACAGACACTTTATTCTCATAATCAATTGTGTCTGTTTGAGCCGAGCAATGCTTTGTTTTATTCAGAGTTTGAACAACAAAGTGTGAAGAATTTTCTATTAAAAGGTGCGGCCTCTTGGCTCCGTCAGTTACTCATCCACAGTGACTCATGTCTCGGAGGAATTATTCTGTTCAAAGATGGATGAACACTGCAGAACTTCTTCACACTTGCTGCTGTCTTCCTTTACACACTTCACACTTTGATTCGATGCATCCCACAAAATGAGATGCAGTCCTTTGACCATCATCATATCAACCTGTCAAAATCACTCAAATCCTTAAACTTACGCACCTGCTTTTCAGTCATACTAGAGGGAGAAATGTGGACTTACTGCCTTATCATTCACTAACAGGTATTACAGTGTGTTCTGTATTATATCGAGACTATCCCTCCACCCCGTTATGTCACAGTTCTGCCTGTTGTTTTCATGTTTATCTCTGTCCAGCTCCATTTCCCAACCTGTTCTGATCCCTGTTTTGCTACTTCCCTGTTTTTCCCTGCAGCTGCCATTCATTACCTAATCAGCCCAGGGCCTATACATACTCCCTCTATATCCCTCTAGATTATTGACCAGTGAAGAGAGAGACACTCAAACTCTGTATTTGGACTAATCTGTCGTTTGCATTTCTGCAGTTCTGCTTTCTGAATCTGCATTAATCCCTGTTTGAGGCACCTGTTTACCTGAGTTTATTTTCCCAGCCTGTTTTCTGATTAGAGATTCCCCATAGTAGTGGAGATTTTAGTTGATATTAAATAAGACATTAATTCCTAAGTAGTTTATTGCCTGATTTGTCATATTATTTAATTAATTAATGATTATTATAATTTACATTTGGCTGTGTTGTTTGTGATCCTTTTGAGTCCAGTTTACCTGTGTGATAAGTTACACATGGAACTGAAGAGTCTCTTCATTCAGAGAACCATGGTTACATTCTTTAACTGTAACATTTAATACATTTCTTGCGAGCACTTAGCTTTTTAGAGTAACAATGGACGAAACACGTAAAATACATAGTAATAGTAATAGTAATCCTTACTTAGTTACATTCTCAAAATCTGGAATGCATTTAGTTACATTATATCAGTGGTGGATGAAGTGCTCAATGTTGTTACTTAAGTAAAAGTACAGACACAGAGGTAAAAAGTTACTCAAGTAAAACCATCACATGAAAAAATCTACTTAAGTAAAGTATTTAGGTACCCATCTAAAAATGTACTTTAAGAGTAAAAAGTAAAAGTATTTCACACAAGTGTTGTTAATATGTTAAAATGTAAATGTAGTGATATTGATTAAAAAATGATACATATTTTGGTCAAAAGTAGCAAAACGAATCAGTTTCTTAATTTTTCTCATGAATTTTGTGTGTTTATTTTTGTTTGCCCAAAGCTGAAGCTTGAACTCGGAACCTTTAGTCAGGATGTTACTGCAAACATGGCAAAAATAACCTCTCAAATTATATGAAAAGTACTTTTTATTTTTCCTTCCAGTTCAAAAATGTGGTGGAGTAGAAAGTACAGATACCTGCTCTCAAATGTAGTGAAGTAAAAGTAAAAAGTATCCACTGTAAAACTGACCTAAGTAAAGTACAGATACCTAAAAACTCTACTTAAGTATAGTACTTTACTACTTGTACTTTGTTACCTTCCACCACTGCATTCGATTTTTTTCTTTTTTTTTTTTTTACAATTCTAATAACGATTATGTTTTGCACCCTGTGGAAATGGGGCTTGTATAAATGGGGCTACGTTGAGGTTCACACATCAAATTATGAATCGACTGTGAAATGAAACACAAATGCATAAATGTCACCTCCGACGCTTGTTTGGAAGACGACACTGGAATTTTCTGTTCCTGTATAATAATTACGCTCATATCATAAAAACTGTATCAACTCTATTTGCAACTTTTGGACTCTTTTCATAGTCAACACATGAGTTTGCGTATTTCCAACAACAATTTCAATGCGCTGTTATAATGTCGAGCAGTAACTTAACGTGTTCGCTTTCCAAGGGACCCAACACTGATGAAGAGGTAGTCACTTCCCCTGCCGATAGTTATCATATCATTTGGATTTATGCACGTAATAGCTCATACTTAATATGTTTCCAATATGGAGTCCGCCGTCCTCCTCTGCAGACTCATGAGGAGCCGTAGCGTTGGTGACAGCGCTTCTCTTTTCTCATAGCCATTCCCTGATAATTACTGCCACAGCGCTGGTCTGTATTGATGTGCACTGTCCAACCATGGGACCATAAGATCCCTCTGAGAAGCAGCTAAAGGAATGGGATGTCGCCCCGTAAAGATTTAGTATTAGCATGAGGCGTCGGGTTATCGAGCGGAGTCCCGTGTACCTGTCCTGTGGGGATGTTATAAGGCGATAACGTATATGTGTTTGTGACCCAACAGCCAGAGATGCAATGAAATCCTATACCAAACAATCTTTATGTGTTTTCTATGCAGCACATTCAAAGCAGTGGTGTGTAAAAACAATACTATCATCTGTTTTAGCGAGAATATTTTCAAATTTAAAGGGTTCATACTGTATTACGTTGTTTTCTGATCCATGTTATAATGTTGTCTCCTCGTCACAAACAGACCTGGAGTTCAGTTTCGTTTCATTCACACATGTTGAACACATAAACCCTGCATATTTAGGCTGTGTTCTTCTCTGAAACTGAAAACGCTCTGTTCCACCTTGTGATGTCATGTGGTAACACAGGAAGTGCTCCATTGTGTTTTTAAACTCCATACACCTTCACTAGAATCATTTAGCAATTCCAGGACTGAAATTGTCTAATCTTTACTAAACAAAATGTAAAATGTAGCTGTTAACTTGAAAACCAGCAAATGATGATATCACGAGGTGGAACAGAGCATTTTGAGCTTTGGAGATGTAGACAGACTAATAATGCAGCGTTACTCAAACGTGTGTGAATGAAACAAAACACCACTCCAGGTATGTTTTTTGATGAGGTAACAACATTATAACACGGCTTAAAGCTCACAAGAGTCAATTTTGCATAATATAGGACCTTTAAAGCTACAATATGCAACTTTTCTGGTGGAGTGTGCGCAACCTGCTTGTCTCCATGGAGATGTTATTCCTTTGAATGCATGTTATTCAAGGCAATAAAAACACCTCTGATTGAATAAAAGCAAGATATACACATTTAATCCTGTACTGTGGAAGATTCCATTCAAATGATCAGTAATATCTCCAGGGAGAAAAGTTCCATAATGTACCTTTTTAAACAGTCCAAGAGCAGTAATGTTTGAGAGAAAACTGAAATATTGATTGGGTATTTGCAGCTCGTTCAGTCTTTGACATATTTTTTTTATTTTAGTCTTTGCCACATTAGTTTGTACCTTTTTTTCCATGTCAGAACCTGCTGAGGTGTGAACAATCAGAGAGAAATCAGCAACTGTTAAAGAAATACAAGGATGACATGCATTTGAGAACAGGTTTGAAGAGGCCTAAACTTCAGGGTTAGCAGGTTTGGTTTTATATTTTACTGTTTCTTTCCTACAGAGAACAGTATCTGCCTAAATAAATCCACACATTGCGATTCCCTAATTTGGATCGTTCAAATTGTGATTAAATTTGATTGAAATTTTAGGCTCCGCTTCATCCAGCCCCAGCTCTGTAAGTATGACCAGGTGAAGAGAATGTGAAAGAGGCTGGTGATATTTGTTTATTAGGTGCCTTTCTAGACACTCAAGGTCCCCTGACAGTAACCATGTTGAGAGTGAGTCAAAATTAAATATGGGAAAAGAAAGAAAACATCAACACATGCGACATTTTAATGACTTTTCCTGTTCAAAAGATATCATTTTGTTTAAATTGTTATTGTTGATATGGCAACTGTCCTAATTTTTCATCTTTTCAGCCCGTTAATAATTAGTTATTTAACATTAGTGTTGTTCCGAAAAAAATTTTTGCATCCAATACCGATGCTTGGCCTTAGTGTACTCACCGATACCGATACCCGTCTGATACTGCATAGTGTGAAGAAGTGATTAAAGCTACTCAGTTTTGTACAAGAGCAAAAAATAACTCAGTAAAAACATGGCTAATTATGCAGAGTAAACAAAATCCGTGTTAGCGCCGTTGTCGTGCTAGCGCTGTTGTCGGCTGCACTTTCCGTAGTTATTTTACCAAGTTCAGTGCCCCCAGCAAAGGCTAAATGAAGGTATCAAATAGGTAACATAATGTCTTTTCTGTTATTATTAGCGTTTTAAGTGTCTGCAGAGCCACAGTCTGCATTTAACCTGCTGTGGGCGTTAGCCACAGACGTCAACAGCGGCAGTGCTGTATCTACAGGTCCTCATTTTGGAAATACAAAGTGGTATCGGTTAGGTGATGTGGTTTAAGTACTCACCAATACGGATAAACCTAAAAATGTGCGGTAACAGAGCTGTTGCTGATAACAGCATCGGTGTCAGAACAACCCTATTTAACATGATACAAAATTGCTGATCTGGTGTAGAAGACTTTGAATGTAGCTGTGGTTCTGTCACATGGCTTCTCTGGTCTGAAAATCTTACTGAAATCCTCTTCATCTCCTGCTGCCCGCGGCAAAATGTCTCCATGCTTTTTCTCCTTTGAGCATCAAAGCTATCACAGATCTGCTGACATTTCATTATTTGTCCTAGAATCCGGGCGCCATATTATTGACACACAGCTGAGCCTCACAGATAACCTTGAACCATTACAGAAGAAATGTACCTTTGATGGCAGGGCTTCTTTTCAGACCATATTAAGATCTGTATCTCTGAAAAACATGTATATCCCTTCAGTTTCTATGGAACACACTGAGATTATTTATGTCTGTGATCACAGCCTAATGACGACAGTTAGTTCATTCGATCTGTGCTAATGTAAAAGACGCTTAACTTCACATTGTAATTAGTCGTGCTGTTTATGTCATTATTTATTATCACATACGCAAGAGATATTAGCATTGTATCTTTATTAGAGAAACTGCAAAGAAATAGGTCCAAAAGAGTTTGCTGGAATTTCATTATAAAGATGCATTTGACAAATTGCTGGTTTCAGACGACATCACAACATTCTATAGACAAATATTAGTTAATGCAGATAGGGGCAGCTAAAATTAATATTGTTAAAATGCAATTTTTTGTTGTAATACAGTGAGTTCAGTGGGTGATATTTCGTGACAAAGTACAGTCCCCCCACCCCCGAAAGTCTGAAAACCACCGATAGAATTGTTCTATAAGGTCTATACACATGCCACATGCTTATTTCCTTGGAGATGCTGTTTCTTTGGATGGAATGGACCATCTTACTTCTCTCCAGGGGGATGGATATACATTCAATGCCTTATTGTGGAACTTTCCAGGCAAAGCTATTCACCTTATTCCGAAAGTTTTGGTGGGTGCCGCCATCGTCTTTGGGGTTGTATAATTTTGCATGGGACTGCCAATCTGGACAGCAAATAAGTTCTATAGGGACTAAGGAGCCATTTTAAAGCCTCCAGAGAATCGGTGCAGTGTTGACTTGTTGGTCACATGAACAAAGAACATTTTACACAAATCAACCTACTTTATATCAGATTTTTGAGTCAAAACTTTTCCTGACTTCTCCAATGAAATGAGTGGGATTTCAGCTTAACCCGAAGTGCCACCACGCGTTTTTTGGAGCATTTAGAGGAAAAAGTGGGTGTAATAAGGTCAATAATATCTCCAAGGAGGCGGTGAAACCTAAACCTGAAAAATTACATAGTGCACCTTTAGTTCATTTTTACGTAAAATCCTCCAGCTAAGGTGGTCCCCAAGCCAAGCCCAACATGGGTCCACTGCTCCTGACAGGTTGCCCCAGTGGCATTGAAGGGTGGGTCAAATGGAAAGGCAAGGCAAGTTTATTTGTACAGCACAATTCGTACACAAGGTAATTCAAAGTGCTTTACAGAATAAGAAAGACATTAAAATCACAATACAACAAATCACAACATAAATAATCACAAATAATCATCATAAAGTTAATATTAAAGGAGAAGAGTGCAGAATAAAACCCTTTCAGTTATATCCACATCTAAACAGAATTGTTTTGAGCCTGGATTTAAACATGGTCAAAGTAGAGGCCTGTCTCACATCTTCAGGAGACTGTTCCAGGTTTTAACTGCACAAAACTGAAATGCTGATTCCCCATGTTTAGTCCTGACTCTGGGCACCAGCAGGAGGCCGGTCCCTGAGGTCCTCAGAGTGCGAGGTGGTTCATATGGCACTAACATATCGGGACAAATGCAGAGGACAAATTTTCCTATGGGGACAATAAAGTGTACCCATACCTTTAATGGTCCTATATTATGCAAATTAACTCTTGTGAGCTTTAAACTACATTAGAATGTTGTCACTTCATCAAAAACATACTTGGAGTTGTGTTTTGTTTCATTCACACATGACTGAGTTTATTATTAGTCTCTCTACATCTCCAAAGCTCAAAATGCTTTGTTCCACCTTGTGATGTCATGTAGTGGTAGTTTTGAAGTTAACATCTATCTTTTGCCTTTAGTTCAGTAGAAATTGGTAATTCCAGGGGTGAAATCATCCATATGATTCTAGTAAAAGTGTATTGAGCTTAAAAACGTGTATTGCCACATGACATCACAAGGTGGAACAGAGTGTTTTCTGTCTGAGAGAAGAACTCAGCCTAAATATTCAGAGTTTGTGTGTTAAACATGTGAATGAAACTTCAGCTTAAAATTCAGAGTTTGTGTGTTAAACATGTGAATGAAACAAAACACAACTCCACGTATGTTTGTGATGAGGAAACAACATTATAACATAGATCAGAAAACAGTGTAATATGGGCCCTTTAGTAGATTGGTTGCTTTGTTAGGGAGGAGGTCGTAATGTTATGCTTCATCATCAGCGTAGATCAAATATTGAAAACAGCCCCGCAGCCCCCTTCTCAGTTTCATTTCTTCTCTCCAGATATTTCTAAAAATCGTTGCGTGAGACAGATAGGCTTGTCTGGTTTAATCAATAACACTAGACAAGAATTTGTGAAGTTCTAGTGTGTTAAAAGTTCAGTCACGCTGCTATTTGATGTAGTAATTTTGCGCTTTAAAGGTTTTGAAGTCGGCCGCTGGTCCCTGTATTTTTCACCATTTGCATCTTACACAGACAGACACAGAGAGGGGAGAGAAGCAGATGAAAGGCTTCTCTTCTGAGCCTCGCGTTTGTAATTTGGCTGCATGGGCTCGTGCCGGTGAGTGATGGCTTCATCTTTTTTATTTTGATATCTTTTCTTCTTCGGGGAGAGGGGGCGGTGTCAGCAGACTGATGTGTTATCAAGACCCGGCCGTATAGTCGCTCTGCGGATGATCGTGTGTGGACATGTCATGAGGAGACGCAGGCGAATAGGGACAAAAGTGACAAATGATAGCTTTACTCTCCCTCATATATGCTTTTGTTTTGTCCCTGCTGTCTGAGGACTTCTGCCATTTTGATTTCAGTTTGTAGCACATACTCCCTCTCACACAGCTGCCTGATAACTGCACCGGACTTATCATGACCGGGCCTGTCACGATAACATATTTTGAAGTGCGATATATTGCAGTAAATATAGACGATAAACGATAATATTGAAACCAAACCATAAAATAGAATTATCCACCAAAAAGTGTTCTAAATGGACAAAATTATTTAAAAAACATGAGCTGCAATAAATAAATGACAGAACACAACAGTTAAGTAGTTAGTTTGTATTTATAATGAGTAGATTCAACCTTCTACACCTCAAATCTCATCATGCAGAAAATAAACCAAAAAAATCCAATTAGTACAGAGAAGAATTACCCACGATAAATATTGACTTCCAAAAATGATTGTTCTAACTGTCATGTCACGTAAGCAGTGGTGGAATGTAACAAAGTAAAAGTAGTAAAGTACTGTACTTAACTACAGTTTTTAGGTATCTGTACTTTACTTAAGTCAGTTTTAACGTGTTACTTCTTACTTTACTAAGTCAGTTTTAACGTGTTACTTCACTACATCTGAGAGCAAGTATCTGTACTTTCTACTCCATTAAAACTGGACTGTTTTTTTATTATTGTTTGAGACCCACAGAAAAGGCTGAGAGTTTATTTTTTAACACGTTCATAATTTGAGGAAACAAAAATATACAAATAAAAACAAAAAGATCAAATCAGTTGTGTCTGTTGAACAAAATTCAGCACATTTTCAGCACATCTTTATCAGCACATCTTTATCAAAATCACTACATTTGAAGCTTTATTAGATCTCAAAACCTGCACAAAACACTTTTACTTTTTACTCTTTAAGTACATTTTAAACAGATACTTTAATACTTTTACTTAAGTAGATTTTTTGATGTGATTCTTTTACTTTTGCTTGAGTATTTTTTGCTCCGGTGTCTGTGCTTTTACTTAAGTAACAGAATTGAGTGCTTCTTCCATCACTGCTGTTTGTTGGTAACACTTGTAATGCCACTCAGTGTAACTCTACAGATAAAGCATATTTTTAGCGGCTGCTGACCTGCTTTTTTCCACGTTTTTGAGCAAAATGTGTTTCGCCCCAGAACAGACATATTGTACAAGCAGCTCTTGAGGTCAAAATAAGTCTGCATCTAAATATAAAGCGCTGTATTGTCTGATAATCAGGAAGTGCACATTAGCATGCGTCTTGTTGTTAGGTTTACAATCGCAAAACTCCACTCTGGACACTGAAAGTCATGAAAAGTGCTTATAAACTCATTGGGGTGAATAATTAGGATGCTCATAATGCATAAGGTGGGTTTAAAATGAACTACTTCTGTTGTTCATGTTTTTACGACAGTAAAAATCAGGCAGAGCATCTGTAAGTCCAGTCCGGATTATTCTTAGACAAATGTGATAGCATAGCAGTTTTTATTATTATTATTAAACTGTTATTTAACCAGGAAAGTCCCACTGCAATTCAGTATCTGTTGTACAGGCGAGTCTTCTGCCCATGGGAACACTACAGTTTTTTTTATTATTTTTTGTTTGTTTTTGAACAGTAGCAAGGGAAACCGGAGCACGCTAGAATCCCAGTGAGAATATGAACCTCCACAGGGAAAGGCTCCACTTGATCCTGGAATAAAATTGGAATTTTCTTGCAATTCCGCTTGTCAGTACTTTTACTAATACTTCTAACTTAACTACGTCCTTTGTCATCGCTATAGCAACCATAATCTTGATATAACGAAGGCTATGTTTTTATTTTTATTTTTTTATTTTTTAGCTTAGATGGGTTTTTTCATGTTTTGCTAAAATTTGAACTAACTAACCTTCATGCTCTATTTGGAGAGGTCTGGACTGGTTTTGTACAATTTACCAAAAAGCAGCAGAAGTTTTCTTAGATGGAAGCCACGTTACTTTGGCTCTTAAAAATAAAAGAAAAGAAAAAAGATCAATCCTTGTTTGGAACATTTTCTGGCAATTTCAGCTTGTTGAAGTCGACTCATTCTTGTGAAAGCACCTACAATTACTGCAAACATCTCCTTTAGGCCCATCGCACTGGAACAAAGCCCCTCTCTGTTTCATGTTCGCTGCTGGAAAAATGGCACTATACACTATTACTTAGCAATTTGATGTATTTTCAAAACAACATTTCTTCAGTTAAATAAAAGGTTTCCACACGTCTTTTATACAACCAGAGGTTAAAATAATAATAATATGCAAAAGAGTTGAAAACGGTAATGTTACACAACTATATTTTATAATTAAATTAAAAGATGATGTAAATGACTCCCTTGACTTGTGCCAAACAGAAACATCCCTTTATTCTCCCTGTAGCAGAGGTGGGTAGTACTCAGTTAGATTTACTTAAGTAACTTTAAAGTACTCTTCTATCAGCATACTTTTACTTCTAGTTGAGTAATATTTTTTACTGAAGTAACTGTACTCTTACGTGTGGTTCCTCTTCTGTGAGTAAGTCTACAAGTCACAGAAGCTTTATGTTGACAATATGAAACCATCTGAACGTTTGTGTTTCTTGCAGTGCTCCTTCAGATATGATTTATTTTGTCTCATTTTTGTGTCTATCCTTTGAAAGCACCAGATTTTGCACATTATTTCATATTTTCTTTCCAATTAAAATAAGTCAGATGTCACGTCCTGACAGTTACTTTTTAAGTTACTCTTACCTGAGCATTACTTTCCCCAAATACCTTTTTATACTTGAGTAATTCATTGAAGCACTACTTTGTACTTCCACTTGAGTAATATTATTTTGAAGTAACGTTACTCTTACTTAAGTAAAATTTTTGGCTACCCTACCCACCTCTGATTAATAGTTACATATAAATAAATGTATCAAGTTTATATATTTTCTTAGTATAGAATGTTTGACTGTCTGATCACTGAAGCTAGAACTCCAGACCAAGTATTCAATGGGATATATTATTACGTTAAGTCACTTTTCACCCCTTTTGTTTTGTAAATTGTGTATTTGATGATCTTTCTAATGTTCAAAATAAACCAAATTGAAATTGTATTATATTTCAACTTTATTTCGGGAGTAGCTTGAATCCACCACAGTTAGCATTACAGTGTTTGTGAAGTTATTTATCACCTTGTCAACACTTTTTGCGGGAATCGCGACTTTAATGCCAGCTTCACTGCACTCTCTTTAGTGGCGTTGGATAATTTCTTTTGTTTATTTGTTCCTAGACCAACATTATTGAGCAGAGACACAGAGGAAGCCAATCTCTCGCAATAAACATCCACCAGAGCTGCTTTAATTTTCTTGTCAAACTTGCATTATTGTGATGCTCGGGAACAGCGGGACTATTTTCCACAATCTCCTTGATGGAGCATTCAAGGGCAAATTGTCAGTCAGAATAAGCACAATCAAATCACACAATGTTGTCAGGAAACCACACGCGCACGGCTCACAGAAGGCTCACAAAGGAACAGTTGTGTGTGTGTGTGTGTGTGTGTACAGTGCTTTGCAAACATCACACACACTTCCTGAATGGCAGGCGGCTATTTAGGCGGCGTGGGCTCAGTTAGCGGTTTGAACCCGAGCTCTGACTCTGACTGTGGTTGTTTTCTTGGGCAAGACCATAGACTGTGTATATAAACGGACATGGCTAACCTGCTTGTGAGCATGGCCTGCGCTTCCGGCTCCATCGACTCTGTTTCCAATTTACTTTCTATTGAAAAACTGTCGCCCCTCTCTCTGTAACTGCAGCTGTCAGTCTATCATTTTGGTCTTAAAAATGTTCGTTTGACCCTCTCTACATGATCCTGGTATTTTTATTTTGCTATTGTGTCCGTGAATCAAGGTATGAACATTAATAACAGACAAATCAGTTGCCTTCTTTCCCCCGAGGTCCCTCCCGCTAGTGTTAGCAACAGGTTTGATTGACAGCGTTGCTCCCTGCTAAACCAGCGGTGTGAGCGGGAACGAGCGTTACCTTCAACGGCCTCGTACTGGATTGGCTCTTTGGTTGCTCGTTGCTGGAATTCAAAATGTGGAATTCGGCTTCAAATTCAACCCTATAACTGCTCCAGCCTCAATGAGCTTCATTTGACTGGAGCCGAACGCTGTGGGTGACGTCACACTCACTTAGTCCACTTCTTTTTACAGTTTGTGTATGAATGTGGTGAGTGAATGATGGTGGTAGGAGGAGTAATGGAAAAAAATAATGGATTTAACATAGGCTCTTTTGGCATATTCTGTTGATTCTTCTAAAAAGCAGCTAAAGATATTTGGTTGACAGTTTGGTTTTTTTTTATGTTTTTTTCCTCTAAGGTAAACTGGATATGTTGTCTTTTATTATTGCACTTTCTAAAGCACATTATGATGAAACACAATATATTGGTAAAGACAAATATCACGATAAATGATAATATTGTAGCGTTCTGGTGTAAGGAAACACGCCGAATGTTTTCTGCTTATCTGAACACAAGGGCTACTGTTGGCCGTAAACCGCACTACAACAAGAGCAAAACAACAGCCGTCTCAACTCACTGGGGCTAACGCTGACGGGAGAGATCTCAGGGAAAGAAATCGCCTGATTTGTCTGTTATTAATGTTCATATCTTGACACAATAGCGAAATAAAAATACCAGGATCATGTAGAGCGGGTTAATACCAACATTTTAAGACCAAAATGACGAGCCTGACAGCAGCAATTATAGAAAGAGGGCTGACAGTTTTTCAATAGAAAGTGAATTGAAGCCAGAGTGGATGGAGCTGGAAGCGCACACATGCTCACTTTCTATTTGGAACGCGGCAGCTGGCAGGTTAGCTATGTCCATTTATATTTATAGTCTATGGTGCTCCATAAATTCATAAATCTTTGTTAATTATTTACTTACATATTTATAACAAAAAGAAGAAACGACTTAAGAGTAGATTACTACAAAGAGCTGTGATTCATTTTCACAGAAGCATAACCTAACTAAAAGCTAACAGGGATAACACTATAAGTTTTCTTTTGTATGTATTAAAGTTTACACTTGTAATTACTGGATTTTTCCCCCGAGGCAGTGGTTGTGTCCGGCTGTGACAGTGGAGGTGTGGCTCTGTGGGACAGTGGTGG
>KN485942.1:39598-80195 GCA_000787095.1 Periophthalmodon schlosseri
CTCAGGGACGTCCTGGAGCCACAGGCCACAGCACTGACACATCGACTTTAACCACAGCTAATGTCATCAAGAGGAGTCTCACTGTCAGACGCTGGGGACTGATGTGCGAACAATTAAACTTTGTCTATACTGTGAATATTTGAATAATTCTACTGTGTTACTCTTTGGATATTCACTCTAATATCCTGCAGCCTGCAGAAAAATGCACCATATTTTTTCTACCAAAATTCACATTTGCTTAAAACCCATCCACCCATTCATTTTCTTCCACTTATCCGGGGACGGATCACGGGGGCAGTAGTCTAAGCAGGAACTTCCAACCTCCCCTCACCCCAGACACTTCCTCCAGCTCCTTAAAACCCATTTTCATGCAAATGTGTTGTTGTATCAAAGCATCGCTACGACTACTTATTTATCTCTTTTATTTATTTTAATGTACTGGGGCGACAGTAAATCAGTTGGTAGATCGTTTGTCCACTGATCAGAATGTTGGCAGTGTGATTCCAACTCCCACAGTTGAATGCTGTTGTGTCCTTGGGCAAGACACTTACCCCACCTCACCCCTAGTGTCTGCGTACACTGGTGTATGAATGTGTGTGTGAATGGGTGAGTGGTTCCTTAATGTAAAGTGCTTTGAGTGCCTTGAAGGTGGAAAAGCGCTATGTAAAAATGTGACCATTTATTATTTTGAATCCTACTTGAAGAGTTCATTTGCGAAATAACAGTAAGCGCTGTTAAAAAAGATGGCTTTGTCTTTACAAAGCTGTATTTTCAGCAGTTCACAATTTCACAGCAATTACCTGCACCGTGCAGACTTTTAAAACATTTTACTTCTAAACTGTGTACCTGTTTTTGCAAATAAACTCTTAACTTGTTTTGTTGATGTTATAAATAAATCTGTAAAAGAGTTTTTTTCAAATTCCCTCCTAGCCCTATTTGCGTGTCAGTGGCAGAGGTAAAGAGTTTGGGTTATAGCTGCAGTGTTGACTCAATACAACACAGCCTGTATACGTGCGGAGAATGCGCTTACGTTGCCCCTGCCTTGGTTTCCGATTCGCGTGGTAATTGCAATTTTGACACCTCATTTTCGGCGAAATGGAGCCTAATTAAGGCAGGAAACCTTGTCACCAGACAGAAAAACAGATGCCTAAAAGCCCTATTTCATCCCTGGCTTCATCCCCACATTATAGACCAGTGTAGCTGAAGGGAACACATTTGTCCTCATACAAGTGTGCTGTTTTCTGAGGCCTAAAGGTCAGCTGTCTCTCATGTTTGTCTTAAATCACTCTTATCTGGCCATGTTGTTTGGCCCCTGTCCGTGTGGTAGCTCAGAGCTTGTTTACTCCATCACCGCTTCATCTGCAGCGCTGTACTGTGGCGTTCTGTTTGATATACGCGGTTCACACATGTTTGAGGTTTAAAGTCTGCCCGAAAGGTACTGCGCTGCTATTGGTCAGTGTGGTCTCCTTAGTCCAGATCATCGAGGTTTACTCTCTGCCTGTGTGAGGGTCTCGAGGAGATCAATGGCCACCGACAGCTTGCTTAAGAAGAACTTTTTCGTATTTCTTTACCTTGTACCATAGTTTTATAGTCCTACATCACAACCAGCTTGGTGGTATTTAGTAGTAGTAGTAGTAGTAGTAGTAGTAATAGGGGTGGTTGTTTTAATAAAAGTAGGAGTAATATTTGAAGTGCTATATGTTTTTGGAGTAGGGTGGTAGTAGTTTATTGGTTAGACGTTTTTATATAGCGCTTTTCCACCTTCAAGTTACTCAAAGCGCTTTTACATCAAGGAACCACTCACCCATTCACACACACATTCATACACCAGTGTACGCAGACACTAGGGGCGAGGTGGGTTGCCCAAGGACACAACGGCAGCATTCATCTGTTGGAGCTGGAATCGTGTCGCCAACCTGCGGGTCAGCGGGCAAACTGAGCTACTGTAGCCTTTTAACTTTTAACCCCGTCCTCATTAAAACCTGTGAGTAAATAAGACTATGTGAATAAATCTATATAAAGCACTGATTTGTAGACACTGGAAGTAAGGCGGGTTAAGCGTCTGCGGACGGGAGGAGGCGGGAATCAGACCTCTAACCTCCGTGATGGTGGGCACATGCAGATCATCCATACGCCGCTCCTGTTTATTGGTTAGCTTTGAATCATGCGTGTTAGTTTGAGCCTTTTGTATCTCATCAGTAGGGCCTGTTTCCCCTCTGTATGTGCGTATGTGTGTGCGGACGTGCTCTTTGGGCCAATCGATCGCCCCCGCCGGCCCCTATTTGAGAGGGAGGGCTCCACGCTGTTTGTTTTGGCGACAGGAGGTCTGCCCCATTGAAGTAGCATTAGCAGCATGACCAGTGCATCACAGCCGGCGCTTGTTTGAATTGGCTTTGTTTAGACCGCGGTCATTACAAAGCCAGTGTATACCCTCTATGGAGTGGTGCGATAAGGAGTAGACCGCACAGTTTGCCGGCCAGTTCTTACGTTGAAGTAGATCAATATAAAAAACGTGCCTCGGAGGGTCCGGCGCTTCGTAGCCCGGAGGTGAAGTCGCCAAGGTCGCCCCCTAGTTACGAAAAGGTTGCGAAGGTAAAGGTAAACAAATGGATGTCACCCCCAGAATATAAAGCAGCTTACAGACGCTCGCTAACTGTCAGGCGAAAAAACACAAGACAGGACAACAAGGGTGAGAGAGGAGAGCGCAGAGGGGAGCAGGTGTAAGAAGGTTAATGCAGTTAAAGAGATAGAATACGGTACGCGATTAGTGAAATGATAGGGTGAGAGGTAAAATGCAGCATACAAAGGAGGAAGGTTGCAGCGTCTTTGTGAAAACGTTTTAAAAAGCAGAACTCTTACGATTAACCTCCCGCACGCCACCAATTATTTCGACTGAACAAAAAAAGTCTGAAAATCCCATGCAGTTGAAAAACACTGAAAGACCTTTGTAGATTTTCAATTCACGTTTCAAAAATCAGTTATAAAATCCGAGTACTATTGCAAGAGGCTGCCGCTTCGCTCTCTGCTCATTCATCGTTATCTACTGTCATTGTGTCCATGAGCAACACACATCAGCGGCCTGTATGTGTTCATTTGATTGTTGTACTCTCTGTTGGACTAATAATAACAATTGTGATACTATGTTGGGCTGTTTGCTAAGAAAAATGCAGTTAAAAATCAATGTTCGGTGGGTAACTTCCTGTTCCGTTGCCTATGCTAAAATGCTAAAATGCTAAATGCCGTCTGATCGCGCCCCGATGTGTCTGTAGCCCCACTCCAATCATTGTTGCGGTTCCATCGCAAGTGAAGATCAAGTCCAATTAGGCTGAGCGCTCCTTCACACGGCTCATGACAGCAGCACGGAGTCCATCTTGTAACACAACCCCACTGTGTCTCAGATTGTTAGTGCTACAAATGTCATTGGGGCCTGTCTGCACATGGGGATCTGACTGAAGGAGTGGCAAATGCAAGATGAAAAATCAACTCAGTACTTAAAGGAAAACTATAACTTTTCTGGCGGTCTCCGTGGAGATGCCGTTCCTTTTTCCTGGAATGTCCCACGTTTTTTTATTATGTATTAATTCAATTACAGATGTTTTTTATTGCTCAAATATCTTTAAAGGTCCATATTACACTATTTTCTGATCTGTTATAATGTTGTTTTCTCATCACAAATAGACCCGGAGTTGTGTTTTGTTTCATTCACACGTTTAACACACAAACCCTGCACATTTAGGCTGAGGTCTTCTCTCAAACAGAAAACACTCTGTTCCACCTTGTGATGTCATGTGGTAATACAGGAAGTGCCTCCACTGTGTTTTTAAACTCCACACACCTTCACTAGAATCATTTGGATGATTTCAGCTCTGGAAATGTCAATCTCTACTGAACTAAAGGTGAAATGTAGCTGTTAACTTGAAAACTACATGACATCACAAGGTGGAACAGAGCATTTTGAGCTTTGATGTAGACAGACTAATAATAAAGTGTTACTCAAACATGTGTGAGTGAAACAAAACACAACTCCAGGTATGTTTTTAATGAGGTAACAATATTATAACATGTCTTAAAGCTCACAAAAGTCAATTTGTGTAATATAGGACTTTTAAAAACTAAAGCTCACAAAGTCAATTTGTGTAATATAGGACTTTTAAAAACTGTTACTGTTATTACTGTGAGCGACGTCACCTATCCACCTGCTCGTCTCCACGGAGATAGATATGTTTAATGCCATACTGTGGAACATTCCAGGCAAAGCAGCAACACCTTCATAGAGGCACGCACGTGGGTCGATCCTCCACTGGAAAAGTTTAAAATAAGTGCATTATGTCATCTTTATTTTATTTTAATCTTATTGTTTTAGGCTGTGTTCACACTTAATCGGCGCTACACCTGGAAATAAACCTGGACTAGAACACAACTAAAGCTAGAACGGGACTAAACCAGGATCAAACCAGGACAAATGTGACACAAGCTTAGATTTTAAAGAGTTTTTATATCATTTTGAACTATAAACGAAGAGCATGTTTGAGAATGAACTGCTTCTGCCGCCCTTATATGTCCCTTCTTTCACTGAACCAGGCTCAAACCAGGACAAATGTGAACACAAGCTTAGATTTTAAAGAGTTTTTATATCATTTTGAACCATAAACGAAGAGCATGTTTGAGAATGAACAGTTTCTCCCGCCCTACATGTCCCTTCTTTCACTGACGTTGAACCATGACAGAGAAACAAGTCTGGAAGCAACTGCCTGGTCACAGTTAAAAACAATCACATAATTAAAAGTACCGTATTTTCCAGAGTATAAGTCACACCAGAGTATAAGTCGCACCAGCCAAAAAATGCATAATAATGAAGAAAAAAACATATATTTCACATATAAATTGCATCTGAGTATGTCGCACCCTCAGCCAAACTATGAAAAAAGTGCGACTTATAGTCCGGAAAATACGGTACAAGATCATATGAAATACAGGAGGTTAGATGCTATATGGCGATACATGTACTTATAGTCAGCGTTTCATTGTTACTGTGTTGGATATACAAATAAAAAATACTTACCTCTGACCTCAAGTGCAGGCTGTTGTCCTCAGCTGAACAGCCTGCAGTTCTCCAAAAGCGTGAGTGTAGATGATGTTACGCCTGAATAGCGGCTGCTGTACCACATATTCTATTGACGGTGATTAGCATTCATTGAAAAAGGACAGGAACCTTATTTTAACCCGCTGTCTGTCTGTCTGTGTCTGTCTGTCTGTGTCTGTCTGTCTCTCGGTGCCAGACCTCGCTCCCACTCGTCTGATTGATGCATGTTGTTAATTAGGCTTTAATAGAAATGACACTTTTTCATTACGAGTCCTTAATTCAACTCCTTTCAGACAAGAGTACACAGATTAGCAGACTGGCTGTGTTCGAATGGGGCACTCACTAAAGCCATGTGAAGAAAATGATGATTGCAAAGCAGTTGAATCTTTTGAATGATTTTCTATTTATGTTCAGTCATGCAAAACTCAGCGCTTTTATTTTACTTTTATTTAGTGGAAATCAATCAAACGGTCCATGGGGTTCTGTAAATATATCAGACATATCTGCATTTAACACTGCATCAAGTGTGAAGTGTAATAAAGTGGAACGTGGGTTTCAGCTCCTGTTACACGTGAGGAGATTTTGAGGACTTTTCGGACTATTCAGAAGATAATATTTTGATTTAAGTTGTCAGTTTCTATGGCAACATTCCTATAATCTTTCATCATTTTGAGGCCCATGTACAGCTGCAGTAATAACCATATGAAATTAAGTGCTACTAATGCTGCTAGTAGTAGTAAAGGTAGTGGTGGTAGTAGTAGTAAAGGTAGTAATGGTAGTAGTAGTGGTAGTAGTAGTAGTAGTACTGGTAGTGGTGGTAGTAGTAGTAGTAGTGGTAGTACTAGTGCTAGTAGTAGTAAAGGTAGTAGTAGTACTAATGATAGTAGTAATAGTAGTAGTAGTAGAAGTAGTACTGGTAGTAGTAGTAATAGTAGTAGTATTAGTAGTGCTAGTGGTAGTAAAGGTGGTAGTAGTAGTACTAATGGTAGTAGTAATGGTAGTACTGGTAGTAGTAGTAGAAGTAGTACTGGTAGTAGTAGTAATAGTAGTATTAGTAGTGCTAGTAGTAGTAGGAGGAGGAGTAGTAGTAGTAGTAGTAGTGCTGGTAGTAGTAGTAGTAGTGGTAGTAGTAGTAGTAGTAGCAGTGCTAGTAGTAGTAGTGGTACTACTGGTAGTAGCAGTAGTAGTAGTGGTAGTAGTAGTAGTAGTAGCAGTGCTAGTAGTAGTAGTGGTACTACTGGTAGTAGCAGTAGTAGTAGTGGTAGTAGTAGTAGTAGTAGCAGTGCTAGTAGTAGTAGTGGTACTACTGGTAGTAGCAGTAGTAGTAGTAGTAGTAGTAGTAGTAGTAGTGGTAGTACTAGTAGTAGTAGTAGTAGTAGTAGTAGTTTTTCCTTTCTGAGAAGGAGGTTTTAAGGACAGGGGATGTTCTGGGACACTTCTCCATTTGCTTGTTTTCTGTTGATTAATTTACTTGTCTGTTTCTGTTTCATTGTTGATTTTCTAACTTTCTGTTGGTCAAATCAATTCTCATGTTCAGCCCTAAGAGGCGACTGCTGTTGTGATTTGGGGCTTTACAAAAATAAATTGAATTGAATAGTAGTGGTAGTAGTGGTGCTAGTAGTAGTTGATTTTGATTTCCCATTGTAGTCCATGTGTGGAAGTACATTAATACTCCTCCATTCAGAGCCTCAGCTTGAGTCTCTTTGTACGGGTGATGTTTTGATAGCAGAAGCGGTTCACATTCGTATGCGTCTTCTTTCAAGTCGCTGTATCACATAAATAGCTGTAACAACACATACCTGCTTACAGTCTATTTGTCGACAGCCATTTTTAGAGCTTATTTACAACTGAATGGGCCCGTGGGAATGACGAAGACGGCTTCCTCCTCCTTCAGCTGAAATGGGCCTTTTAGACTATCTCCCAACTGCAAGAGTAAAGACACATTCACGCTATCAAGTGCTTTTATTGACTCTCTGCCCTCTTGTTGCTCTTCAGAACAAATGCACAAAGCCAGAACCGCGAGTGAGACCAAGTACCCGGCCTCACCGTACAAAAAAGGGTCCAATAACCACCGACACTAAAAGCTAGTTTGGAGCAATGTTCTTACTTGTGTTGTTGTTGTTTTTCTGGTGACAGGTGAAGTGCTGCGACTGGGGAGGATTTCAGGACACACGGTGAATGGGGGCTGGACGGCCTGGAGCTCTTGGTCTCAGTGCAGCAGAGATTGCAGTCGCGGGATAAGGAGCCGGAAAAGGACTTGTACCAATCCCGAGCCCAAGTACGGAGGGCAGACGTGCCTAGGACCGGCGCAGGAGTTCCAGGAATGCAACGTCACGCCTTGTCCAGGTGAGGGAGTCTTAACAAGAGACCGCTGAGAAAGGAAACGGAGCTGACAGGTTCTTTTTAAAGCGGAGGTATTACACTTCTATGGGGGCTTAAAGGGCCCATATTACGCTATTTTCTGATCTATGTTATAATAATATTTCCTCATTAAAAACATACCTGGAGTTGTGTTTTGTTTCGTTCACACGTTTAACACACAAACCCTGCATATTTAGGCTGAGTTCTTCTCTCAAACGGAAAACACTCTGTTCCACCGTGTGATGTCATGTGGCTTCACTGTGTTTTTAAACTCCACACACCTTCACTAGAATCATTTGGATGATTTCACCCCTGGAATTGCCCATCTCAACTGAACTAAAGGTAAAAGGTAGTTGTTAACTTGAAAACTACCACTTCATGACATCACAAGGTGGAACAGAGCATTCAGAGTTTTGGAGATGTAGACAGACTAATTATAAATTGTTACTCAAACATGTGTGAATGAAACAAAACACAACTCCAGGTTTGCTTTTGAGGAAGTAACAACATTATAACACCACGTTTAATAGTTTCAGTTTTGTTTTTGATGCTCGTGAGTCCCCCTCTTGTTGCCCCGTGCCCTACTGCACATCGCATCAGGTTTGTGAAGTTGTAGTGCATTGTTGTGTATCCTGCTCTCGTACACTTATGAAAACTGGCCGTGCGGGTTACATGGGCTCGTGGGCTGATCATTGGACAAGAGTAAGAAGGGTTCAACCAGGGCCCGGGACAGATCGCAACATAAACATAAACATATAAAACCACTTATGGCGTGTTTTGGATGAGGGAACAACACGGCAGAAAGCTCCAAAAAGTAAAAATAATACCCCTCTTTAATGAGTGAGGATGACAAGTTAAATATGGTGAAGAAACAAAGCTTTAAGCCTACTCTCTGTCTTAATGAGATATATGAAATTTTCTTGTCAAGTCTGAACATAAAGAACAATTATATTTAATAGGCAGTTTCAATTGCAACTTAATACTTGGCAGCTGGTAAGTTTTATCCTCCCACCTTCATTGCAACTGTGACAATCCCTGACAGGAAAGAAAAGTGTAAAACTCTTCAGTTCATGATTTGATGATTATATCCTCAATATTATGTAACAATAAAGTTAAGTGGATACTTTTTACTTTTACTTCACTACATTTGTGAGCAGGTGTCTGTACCTTTTACTTCATTACATTATTGAACAGGACTGAAATTGTAAAAGCCTTTTTTATTATTGTTTGAGACCTGCTGAAAAGGCTGAGGGTTTTATTTTTATCAAGTTCATAATTTGCGCAAACAGAAATATACAAATAAAAAATTCAGTTGCCTCTACTGAACAAAATTCAGCACAAATCTGCATCAAAATCACTACATTTGAAGCTTTATTAGATCTCAAAATCTTTTACTTTTAACTCTTTAAGTACTCTTTTTAAATGGGTACTTTAATACTTTTACTTAAGTAGATGTTCTCATGTGATACTTTTACTTTTGAGTTGTTATTTTTTTGCTCTGGTATCTGTACTTTTACTTAAGTAACGAAATTGAGTACTTTTTTGACCACTGACTGACACATGGATATCCACAGGGGGTCATATTGTTATGCTGTCACTTAGGGCGGGCGATCTTACTTTTTCTTTTATCAAACATGATTTTTTATTGATTTTGACTTTCTGAGCATAAGCAAGGCAGACTTTTAATCTTTAATCTTTTCCTGACAAAGATTGGCTGTAGATCTGGATAATATGGACGATTAGAAATGACTGAATCCTCATTACAATCAGTTGCACAGCACAACTGTTGGCATTTTGTTATTATTCAAGCCTATGAGTCAATAAGCAGCGTCCCCACACAGGAGGAACAGATCAGGGCCAACAAAAGAAATCAGTTGTGCATAAGAGGTGTGACGAAGACCCCAATTTACACTAGGAATCAAACAGACCACCCCAGGCGCATTCACTATTGTAATTACATCTGTGTGTAATTATGCTGCCAGCGTCGGGAGCGCGTGCCGTGTTGTGAAAAGCCCTGAGACAATGCGTTTTTGAGCTCTCCTCTGAGCCCAAGACGTCGCAACGCAGCGTTCTAATTAAAAGAACGGGTGAAGTAAGCTGTCTAAATGGAAATCCAGCGCTGGGTTTGGCATGAGGCACCTGCTGTCCACCACCAGAGAGGTGATTATTAAAAACAGGCCCAGGAGAAAAGCAGGAAGCGCACGGGTCAAATGAGAACGCTGCTTTTTGGCTCCACTCCAACGTCAGACTACTTTGTTTCTCTGCAAATTATTGGATCAAATTAAGTTACTGGCTTTTTGTTACTTCATCAAATATAGGCGTCTTGGTAGTTCAGTGAATTTTAATTGGTGAAAGTTCATTTATTTCAGTAATTGGATTCAAATTGAAAAATACAATGCAAAGTGACTGCAGGAGTACACAATGAAAATATAAGTAGTTTTAATTTTATTTGCTGTGTAATCAAATTTGAGTTTCCTTAAATTATAAATGTAACAGTGTTTATATTATTTATATTATATTCAGTGATGGGAAGAATTCTTTGAAAATGTATTTAGTTACAGAAAACTGAATACCTGCATTAAAAGTATGTTGTAACGTATTCCGACCATAGTCTGTGTAAAGAAGTGGACTAAGTGAGTGTGACGTCACCCACGGCGTTCGGCTCTAGTCACATGAAGCTCATCGAGGCTGGAGCAGTTATAGGGGCCAATCTGGAGCCGAGTTCCATATTTGGAATTCCGACCGCGGGCATCATAACAACCAAAGAGCCAATCCGGACGCTCGCACCGTTGGTTTAGCATGGAGCGGGCGCTTAGCAATGCTGTCAATCAAACCTGTCGGGGAAAGAAGGCGCCTGATTTGTCTGTTGTTAATTTTAAGACCAAAATGATGAGCCTGACAGCAGCATTTACAGGGAGAGGGGCGACAGTTTTTCAAAAGAAAGTGAACTGGAGCCAAAGTCAGTGGAGCCGGTAGTGCACCCATGCTCAGTCCCTTTCTAGAACGCGGCGGCTGGCTGTTTAGCTAGCTCCATTTATATATACAGTCTATGATTCCGATACATGGGCTAATCGGAGTACTGTATTATAAATACACAGAATACTTTTATTTCGAGTTGCATTTAAATAATAGGGTAAAGATGTGACATAGGATTAAAAACAGCTTTATGTCTGTTTCCCTGTTTGTTCTGCATTTATTTATCACCAATGAGGAAGTTAAAATCACACATGCCTCACCACAATTTTTTCTCACTAATACTGTGCAGTTTGAAGCCCTGTGTGATCAAGTACCGCAGTGTATTCCTTTGATTTTAGAAAAGTACTGTACTCTGAATACCACCAAGTGAAAAAGTAACTGTACAGGAATACTGTTACTCTAAATTAGTTTTCTGAATACATATTCTCGGTACATGTATTCAGTTACTACCAAACACTTATTTCTTGAGTACTGAATCCAAGTACAGTATATGTTTAGACTTTGAACTGTATTATTAACAGAATCAGAAGTGACTTTAACGTCCCTGAGGAAAAATATATCTTGGGCTGGAGCATTGAATATTTTTACTTTTCCAAACATGTAATTCAGTGACATGCCATAGTAATCTTTGTTTCCGTGGCGAATTCAGACTGATATCTCTCTCTATTTTTTATACAGATTGATATCAGTCTGGTCTCCACATCCTCCGTTGCGTTTCAAGCCCGGTCAAACGTGATCGTCCAATCAGATCCATTTTTTTCAGTGACACGTGTGAAACGAAGGAGCTCATTGGTCACCTACGATTTACAAATTTATCTCACCTCAGAGTTTAGTGCTTCTCTGATTGAAATTTGCTATGTTTTTCAGCCCCCGGGATATTTTTTTTCCTTTATTTTTTCCGATAAGGACAAACCATGCCTGTCCCTGATTGGCTAATCCACCTGTCAATCACACTCATTTGAAATTGGGAGATTCACCGGTGACCAGACTCACATCTTTGTAAAGTATTGAAGAGGTGTGTATTCTGGATCCCAGGCAAAATCTTTGTAGCTGTCCCAAACCCGTAAAATGTATAATTTCAATCAAAAATCCAATATTATCAGTATTATAATCCCAGCTCAAATGACACAACTTTAGCTGTGTCAATCCCAAATAGAAGATTGGAAAAACACTTTGCAATTATCCTGTTATGGCCGTTTTAGACCCTGTTACTAATCTGATTGTGCTCTCATATTGACTCTGTGGAAATGGCCCGACATGAACCCATTATCAGATTACCTCATCACATTTGGGCCAGTGCAGGTAGCCTTTGTGAATCGGAATGACGATCCGTGAACGCTGTTTTTACTTGCTTTCAGTGAGTTCAGTGGGAGCACAGCGCACATACCTTTTAGTAATGCAACAGCTAATAGCCTCAATCTTTATCAACCATGAACGAAGACTCAATTAACTAAAAGCTTCCGACAGGCTTTTTCTCAACCATCTTGGCTCGCTCCCTTTAAGCAAATTATGCCTAGAATGTGTTGCGATGTGTTATTACATTTATTTATACTTTAAAGAGGCCATATTACGCTGTTTTCTGCTGTATGTTATAATGTCGTTTCCTCATCAAAAACATACCTTGAGTTTTTGTTTTGTTCGCACATGTTTAACACACAAACCCTGCATATTTATCTGAGTTCTTCTCTCAAACAGAAAACACTCTGTTCCACCTTGTGATGTCATGCGATAATGCAGGAAGTGCCCCACTGTCTTTTTAAACTCCACACACCTTCACTAGAATCAGTTGGATGATTTCAACCCTGGAACTGCCAATCTCTACTGAACTAAAGGTAAAAGGTAGCTGTCAATGTGAAAACTACTGCTTCATGACATCACAAGGTGGAACAGAGCATTTTGAGCTTTGGAGATGTAGCCAGACGAATAATAAAGGGTTACTCAAACATGTGTGAATGAAACACAACTCCAGATATGTTTTTGAGGAGGTGACAACATTATAACGTGGCTTAAAGCTCACAAGAGTCAATTTTGCGTAATATAGGTCCTTTAAGTTCCATATTACAAACCATAAACTGATCCTGCAAAACATCATGACCACAACAGGTGAACCGTGAATTGTAATCGTCATGGCAACTGTTAGAGGCTGTGGTACATTTGGTGAGTGAACCTTTCCAACAGTAATGCGTTAGAAGGTGAGAATTTGAGCCCATTTGACAGGGGGTAAATTGGGAGGGCAAGATGTTCAGGTCAGAGGATCTCTCCAGAGCTGTCACAAGTGGTCCAAAAAGAACTGGGACTTAACAATGACATATGACGCAGTGAGACAAGGCTGGTGGGATTTGACAAGTTAATAGGCTACTGGCTCGGACAAAAAAAAATACGGGAATCTGAAGTTACCGTAAAATACTGTGATGCAATAAAACAAAGTAATCCAAAAATCACTCAAAAGTCAACATGGCTACAGATGTTTGAAAGACAAAAACAGTCTCCATGGAAATGTTACCCCTCCACAGCTTGTCTTCGTGAAGCTAGATCAGTATAATTCCCAAAGCAGTATGCAATTAAACATATCTGTCTCCATAAAGATAAGACACAAGGTCAAGTTAGAGATCAGATCCGTGGAGAGGTGATGTGGATTTTCTATATGCAAACAATTCTGTTCTCATTTTGATACATACGGCGCTCTTTTTTTCCTTTATTTATTTAATGCAAAACAGACAAACATAGAAACCAGTCATATACAGTGGTGACAAGTGGTGACAAGTGGTAATAAGACATACCAAGACATACCAAGACTTAACATGGTTTGTAGATGTAACTGCTATTTACAATTGAATGTGACAAGTTTGTGTTGTGTGTGAAAAAACACATTTTTTTCATTCATATTTGCTGTGTAAAATGGCGAGAGCAAAAGTGGAGGAAGAATCATATGCAGTATTTTTATGAAACATTAACGCCAGTCTAATTATTCATGCTTATAGGGGCCGTCACACCTGGCTCTGGTTTGAGCCCATTTTAGTCCTGATGTGGAGTCGATTTGGACATTTGACGTGGTTTTTGTCCAGGTTTAGTCCAGATTTAGACCAGGTTTAGTTCATGTTCAGTTTAAATTTAGTCCAGATTTAGTCCCAGGTTTAGTCTGTGTTTAGTCTCTGTTTAGTCTCCGTTTAGTCCAGGTTTTGAGTCCAGGTTTAGTCCAGGTTTAGTTCATGTTCAGTCCAGATTTAGTCCAGGTTTAGTTCATGTTCAGTCCAGATTTAGTCCAGGTTTAGTTCATGTTCAGTCCAGATTTAGTCCAGGTTTAGTTCATGTTCAGTCCAGATTTAGTCCAGGTTTAGTCCAGTTTAGTTCAGGTTTAGTTCAGGTTTTGTTCAGATTTAGTCCAGGTTTAGTCCAGATTTAGTCCAGGTTTAGTCCAGGTTTAGTTCTGGTTTAGTTCAGCTTTAGTCCAGGTCCAGTCCAAGTTTAGTCCAGATTTAGTCACACATTGGGGGATGTTATTCATATAACAGTGGAAGCTTTCATATACCCCAAAGACGCAGATGAAACCTGATGAACAGTGAATACTGATGCATTCTCAATTAGCACCCCACAGACAAAGAGGAAATATTTGGGACGTATTCATCGCAGCATCCTGAGTGTAGTTAAAAAGGCAAAACAAAGAGAAGATTAAGCCCACCAGCCTCTGCTTTGGAAACAAACCAAGATTTTTTTCAGAAATGAGATGATCCGTCATGATATCGACTGTGTTGTCAGGTTGAGATGGAGAAATTAGACCTGATGACACGAAATATCTGCCGCCTCGGCTACCTGCACACAGCTGCTAGCCATTCCACTGGTCTTTAAAACCAATCCACAGGTAGCTTTGAGAGGGATTTCTGTGCCACAATGAAGCTAGGGCTAAGCCAGATTATAGGCAAAGGATACTTACGTTTTCACCATAGACTGTATATATAAATGGACATAGCTAACATGCTCGCCGCCACGTTCCAAATAGGAAGTGATCATGGGCGCGCTTCCGGCTCCATCTATTCTGGCTCCAGTTCACTTTACATTAGAAAACTGTCGCCCCTCTCTATGTAGTTGCTGCTGTGAGGCTCGTCATTTTGGTCTTAAATGTTCTTATTAGCCCGCTCTACATGATCCTGGTATTTTTTATTTTGCTATTGTATCTGTAAATCAAGATATGAACAGACAAACAGGCACCTTCTTTCCCCGAGGTCGCTCCTGCTAGCGTTAAACAGACAAAAGGCACCTTCTTTCCCCGAGGTCGCTCCTGCTAGCGTTAGCAATAAGTTTGATTGACAGCGTTGCTAAGCGCCTGCTCCTTGCTAAATCTGCAGTGCGGGCGGAAAGGGTCGTTACCTTCAACATCCTCGTTCCGGATTGATCCTTTGGTTGCTATGATACTTGCGGTCGGATTTCCAAATATGGAACTTGGCTTCAAATTCGCCCCTATAACTGCTCTAGTCTCGATGAGCTTCATTTGACTGGAGCCGAACGCGATGGGTGACGTCACACTCTCTTAATTCACTTCTTTATACACTTTTTCACGGTCAAAAAACCTGCATGGCCCATAGTTTATTTACCTCTCAGTTTGAGTTGTGTTTGCTAGTGTAAGTGCTCACTGCTTGGCGACAATACAGAGAGAACAATAACAGGGATTGTATGCTTCATTTATCTTTATTAATAAGAAGCCAGTGGAAAAGGAGGGGAGGGCCAGAAGGGAGAGACAGGCTCACATACTCCACACAAAACATGGACAAATTCATTGTTTGAAATGGCTTCTAATGACTTCCAATCACATCGTCTACAGAGGAAATTGGCTTTTTAATGACCTGAGACATAAATCTAAACATGGCTGGAGTTTTGGGGAACAGTAAACACCATTTTTCTTCTTTCGTGTTAATTATTCAGATAAATATGCAAGATTTCTGGGGTTCATTTGTAAACAGTTTAGATGGATTCCAAACTTTACTTATTTGATAAATTAATAAACAGTGGCAAATCACAAAATCCTCTGGGAAATATAATTAAAAAGTAGGTCTATACAATAAAAAGACTAAGTGTTTTTTGATTTGCAACTGAAATGTGGTTAGGTACCAAAATATATTTCACAAAATCACAACAAATCATAACAAAACTGACAGCTCTTGGTGCTCTAAATGAATAATGAATTTAGAACAAAACACATTTTTTCATTCATGTTTGCTGTGTAAAATGGAGAGAGTAAAAGTGGAGGAAGAATCATGCAGTATTTTCATAGAACATTAACACCAGTCTAATTATTAATGCTTATAGGAGCCATCGCACTCGGCTCTGGTTTGAGCCCAGTTTAGTCCTGATGTGGAGTCGATTTGGACCTGTTTTTGTCCAGGTTCAGTCCAGGTTTAGTTTAGGTTTCGTCCAGATTTAGTCCCAGGTTTAGTCCAGGTTTAGTCTGTGTTTTTAGTCCAGGTTTAGTCTGGATTTAGTCCATATTTAGTCCTGGTTTACACTTCATGACTGGTTTATATGTAATTTAGTCCTGGTTTAGACTATGGTTGGATCTGGTTTGGTCCCTTGTGACTCCCAATTTAGTTCTGGTTTAGAAATAGTTTAGACCTGTTTCATCCTGGTTTAGAACTGATATCTAATTTAGTCCTGGTTTAGACCATGTTTAGTTTTGGTTTAGTCCCTTGATACTCCCAGTTTAGTCAGGGTTTAGTCCTATGGGTGCATTCACACTTGCCAATACTTGGTGCTGCTTTGTCCAGGTTTAGTTTCATGTTTCTCTAGTTGTAGTCCCAGATTTAGTTCATGTGCAGTCCAGGTTTAGTCCAGGGTTAATTCATGTTCAGTCCATGTGTAGTCCAGGTTCAGTCCCGGTTTGACCCCACTTTTGATAAACACCCCCATTGCAATACCTTATTGTTGTGTTGCTGTGGTAACTGATTGACTTGCTTTGTGTTGCAGTGGATGGCAGCTGGTCGTGCTGGTCGTCATGGTCCAAGTGCTCGGTGACGTGCGGCGGAGGTCACTACATGAGGACCAGGACGTGCAGCAACCCCCCTCCGGCCCACGGGGGTGACATCTGCCTGGGCCTGCACACGGAGGAGGCCCTGTGCAACACCCAGGGCTGCCCAGGTAACCCCCCGACTGTCACACTACAGCACTGACCGCTACAGCAACTCTGCAGGTGTGTTAAGATGACAAACTTGAATAATGAACCAAAGGATGTGGTTACAAACATAGACTTGATACATAAATGGACATAGTTAACCTGCTAATCTAAATAGGAAGTGAGCATGGGCGCGTCCGGCTCCAAATTAACTGTCTATTGAAAAACCGTTGCCCCTCTCTCTGTAACTGCTGTTGTCAGGCTCATCTTTTTAGTCTTAAAATGTTCATATTAACCCGCTTTACATGATCCTGGTATTTTTATTTCGCTATTGTGTCTGTAAATCAACACATTAATAACAGACAAATCAGGAGCCTTCTTTCCTCGAGGTCACTCCCACTAGCGATAGCAACAGGTTTGATTCACAGCCATTGCTAAGCGCCCGCTCCCTGCTAAACCAATGGTGGGGGCGGGAAGGGGCGTTACCTTCAACCTTCAGCGGGAGGTTGGCTCTTTGGTTCGTTACCTTCAACTTCAGCGGGAGGTTGGCTCTTTGGTTACTATGATACTCACAGTCGGAATTCCAAATATGGAACTCGGCTCCAGATTCGCTCCTATAACTGCTCTGGCCTCGATGAGCTTCATGTGACTGGAGCTGAACGCTGTGGGTGACGTTACACTCCCTCAGTTCACTTTTTTACACAGTCTGGTTATAAAAGAGAGTTGACAGAACATTTGTCAGTCTTAACACGCATAATTGTTCTGCATTGATAAAATCAGTAAAATCTATGATGTGATAGAAATATTCAAAACTTCTTTCACAGTCTTACATTAGTGGTTCAGAATATGGTACGGTGCTAAACATATATTTTAGTAATGTGGTTGGCAAAAATTGCATGTATATATTTTAATTATGATGATTTTAATCACATACTTAAAAGTGCATTATGTAACTTTTCTGGTTGAGAGTTTGCCATCTGCTTGTCTCCATGGAGATTTTACTGCTTTGCCTATAATGTCCCACAATATGGCATCAAACTTATTTTATCTCCTTGGAAACGACACCAGATCATGTTCCAGGTCAGATCTATGGATACGTAATATGGCATATTTTATTTCAACAACACTTAAGTATTATGTATGTAGCCTACTTATGTAGCCTACTTATTTGTTTGTCAATTCCACCTTGTGATGTCATGTGGTAATACAGGAAGTGCTCCACTGTGTTTTTAAACTCCATACACTTTCATTAGAATCATTTGGATGATTTCAGCCCTGGACTTTCCCATCTTTACTGAACTTAAGGTAAAAGGTAGCTGTTAACTTGAAAACTACCACTTCATGACATCAGAAGGTGGAACAGAGCATTTTGAGCTTTGGAGATAATAAAGGATAACTCAAACATGTGTGAAGGAAACAAAACACAACTCTGGGTATGTTTCTGAGGACGTAACAACATTATAACATGTTTGTATTTTTCAGTATTTGAACGGGGGAGAATAAAGATACATAAAATAAATGAAAAGTCTAATGCCATACTGTGGAACATACCAGGCATAACAACAACTCTCCATGGAGACAAACAGGTGGTGGAAAGAGGTCTTTTGAAATGCATAGTTTTAAAATGTTTCCAGAAACAATAGGCTTAAGACTCAGTAATACTCCCAGAATGCTTCAGTGTGTGTGTTCTTGTTGTGATGCTCAACTTGAACTGAACTGTTGGTGTATTGGATTTTTCTCCTTTAAAAATAAATAAGTTGGATGTGAATATAAGTTTGACCTGAGGGAGCCTATGCAATATGTATAATGCCTCATAAACATCAACCGCTAATGTGATGTATTAAACCCAGTGTAGTCATAACAACATCAAACAGACCCAAGTATATGAAACAAGTCTCTGTTCTCCCCTCAGTGACCCTTCATATTTTTCTAATGTAAACACCATTACATCTTTGCTTATTTTTATCTTATTGGTACAGTATGGGAACTACTTTTATGATTTTTCTTACCTCCAGCTACACAGACACATATTTTATTAAAAAGCGTTTTGAGGCCGTTCCATCACAGGTGTACGGATTATTTCACATTCTTCTACCTTAAAGGACCCTCATGTGTGACTAATATGGAGCTGAGGGCTTACTTTAATTCAAACTTTTATTTCGATACAGTTTATGTGATGCACTATTGTTATGGTTGCAGAGAGCTGGTCCAGCTGGTCCGATTGGTCTCCCTGTGATTCCAACGGAGCGCAAGTCCGACTGCGGCACTGCGACGTGCTCTTCCCCACAGGAAACCAATGCTCCGGGAACAGCAGCGAGACAAGGCCCTGCTCCTCCGATTCAAATTTCATACCAGGTAACGACAAGATTTTTCTTAAAAGTGAAAAACAGAAGTAGTTCATTTTGTAGCGGCCCAAACATGTTCCTCACATTCATATCCATTCCTCACCAAGATGACTTTATAAGTGCTCGCCCCAACTTTCAGAAGCTAGCGGAGTTTTGTCGTCACGTTAATGCTAACTTGCAAGCTAACAGTTCATTTCCTGGTTCGCGGAGGATAAAACGCTCTATATTTAGATGCAAACAGCCCGCAGAGGCCTCATTCTGACCAAAAGAGCTGCAAATCTTAAAAAGTAAACATGTACCGTCCCTTTAATTTGAATAACTCTAGCAGACAGCAGCATGTCCACAGCGCGAGTCCCATTCATTTCCTAGAAGCAAACGAACAACCAAATCCATTATTGATATCTCACAGGGGCCATATTGGGTCAAAGGTGAAGTGTAAGGTTCAGAAGAGTTCATATCTTTGGGGAAGCTGGAGATTAGTACAGAGAGCCAGAAGGGACAAACGAGGGCAGCGCATTTTGCACCTTTTTTATCTTGTCTGGGTTATTATATCTTCATAATGGGCCTGTTAAAAGTATTTTATTCTTTGGGGAGAAATTGTACCTCGATGCTGCCTCTGCACTAGGTCAATTAGGCCTGTGTTATCTCATTAGGACGCTTTCATGGCAACAATAAAAGAGCGGATTAATTGTTTTCATACTTAACAGCAAAGATGAGGCTTGTAAAGAAATTTAAGTTTAATATTATTACAAGGTTCCACAGGAAGTTGCGTTTACGTAACAGATTTATGCAGTGTTTTTATAAGAGCCCATGATTCAGCTGATCTATTGTAGAACCCATCTTTTTATGTTGTGTAATCCACACACTGAACTTGCTCAACACTAATAATAATAAATGTACTTTTTTCCATATTCTATTCAATTCAGCTTTATTTCGGACTCATTTAATTGTCATTTTAAAAAGACAACCACACCAGTGTCTCCACATGTTGGACTGAAGCGTATTACACTGAATCTTATACTTGTGAGTGGCATTTTTATTTCAGACTTATTCAGCCGCAAATAAAACTCTACATTAAAGGGCTCATATTACACTATTTTCTGATCTATGTTATAATGTTGTTTCCTCATCACAAACAGACCTGGAGTTGTGTTTTGTTTCCGTCACACAAACCTGCATATTTAGACTGAGTTCTTCTCTCAAACAGAAAACACTCTATTCCACGTTGTGATGTCATGAGGTAATACAGGAAGAGCTCCACTGTTTTCTTAAACTCCATACACCTTCACTAGAACCATTTTGAGTTCAGCCCTGGAACTGTCAATCTTTACTGAACTAAAAGTAAAATGTAGCTGTTAACTTGAAAACTACCGCTTCATGACATCACAAGGTGGAACAGAGCATTTTGAGCTTTGGAGATGTAGACAGATTAATAATAAGCGCAACTCAAGGTATGTTTTTGAGGCAGTAACTACATTATAACATGGCTTAAAGCTCACAAGAATCCATTTTGTGTAATATAGGACCTTTAAAGTTCTTAGTATGGCTTGTGAAGTACCATTATTATTTCATTTTCTGACTTGTTCAGCTGCAAATAAAACTGTACATTAAAGTTCTTAGTACAGCAAAGTGTTCACTCGAGCAGCGACAAACATCTTGGTCGCACTCGTCCATCGCGGCCTCCTCAAGAGCACCCGCAAAGAGCACCCGCAAAGAGCACCCGCCAAGCCTCATTATAGGCCACCTGCAGCCTTTGCACACTGGCTCTTTTGTAATTAGTCCAGAGGTGGGCGGTGTACAGCGGTGTGAAATGTGATTTAAACAATATCAGCTTTACCTCATCAGCACAAGAAGCATACGAGTCTTTGCCGGAGCACACAGCATCCTACACTGTCTATAAGTATCATCATTATCGGCCGTGTCCGCGGAGAGGATATGCCCAAGAGATGTGATTTTAGTTGTAACACTCAACACAACATTAGACAGGCAAAAATCATATTATATTGCATTACATGTTTTTGTTGATATTATACAGGGTGTCCGTAAAGTCGCTTTACAATTTCAGAAACGTATTACAAAAGCAATTGATAAGATATATTAATCAGACTTGTTCTGTTGTACTCAGTGGTTTCCAGAGTTTTTGACCTCAGTTAATCCACCTCTATCTGGGCACCGTTAGCCACACGAAGCACATCAAGACGGTGCTGGATTTCTTGCCATGTTCGTGTAGCCTCATCAGTGGTTACAAACGCATCTGTATCTTTTCCTTTAGTTCAGTAATGCCCCGTGTCTTTGTTTCGTTGAGTCTGCGTATCCGATTTTGTCTCAATAAACCATGATACGCATTGTGCCTTCTCTTGAGGAGGCGTTCATTCAAAAATATGCCTCTTTAATCAACAGGATGCCTCAAATACAAAAATGCAATGTGAGTAAATCAACAGGAGCCTCAAATACAAAAATGCAATGTGAGTAAAAACTTTTATAACCACTGAGTACAATAGAACAAATCTAATTAATATATCTTACCAATTGACTTTGTACTTAGACACTTTATTGGACACCTATTGTTTTTTTTCTCACACCCATTTTGCCATAACCAAGCTATATTACATATTCTGGCATAAATAAATCAACCGATGTCTCATTTGTGCTCTGTCCTTCACATGTCTCATATAGATCCATACTATCGAATTTTACACTGACGTTTTTTTCTATTGAACTTTTAGCATTTGACATGAAAAGGCTGAAGATGAGCCGCATCTCAATGAGTGGAAAACATTTTTTTATTTTAAACTGGGACATTTAAAACAGCAGAAATAGCGAACCTGGAGCCGCTGACGTTGAATTCAATTATAACTGGAGTGAAATTACATGGTTTGCTTAATGTAAGAGATCAGATGCCCTAAAAGCTTAACTCACATAATTAGTATCGCTAGTATCTGCAGACTGGCATCTTCCTATTGACGCCGTGTAATGTGAGATTCCATGTGCATTGATTTCTACTTCATAAAAATCACTATGCCAACCTTAGTGCTTTCAGAGACGAGCCTCATTACTGCGTATACTGCGACGATTAAACATATCTCCCCACATTAACGACTATAGTCTCATACTTGCTGGTATAATTCATTGCCACGCCATGTAAACATTTGATTGAAAGTTCTATCTGAAGCCTTTCTGTATTAATTAGCAGGGTTATAATACTGTGTGTCGAATTAGCCATTTGCCCCCTATCCCTTATCATCTGTCTGTTTTAATGGGACCGCCAGTCTATTATGGTTCATTAGGAAAGTCTTGCACTCCATTTGCTGTAATGAGAGTTGATACTTTTCATAAACTACTCCAGGTGCCACGGCTAAGATTAGACATTGAAGTTTTCTTTTGTTCTCTTTTCTTTTAAAGGTGTAATATGTAACTTTGCTGCTTCCACCACCTGCTTGTCTGTGTGGAGATGTTATTGCATTGCCTGGAATGTTCCACAGTATGGTATTAAACATATTAGTCTTGTGTTTATTCAGTCATAGTTTTATATTGCTAAAAACTTGAAAAATCCATTACGGCAAACTTCTTGTTTCCATGGAGACAGATAAGTTTAATGGCATCCTGTGGAACATTCAGGCAAAGCAATAGATACGTTTAAAGCAGACCTATAATGCAAAATTGACACTTTAGAGCTTTTAATCATGTTAGAGTTGTTTCTCCTCAACATTTACTCACCTGAAGTTGTATTTGGAGTGATTCGTGCATGTTTGAGTGATCTTTAATTGCTTATTTTCAAGACGCCATATTGTCAATCAACTCCTGTTTTCACTGCCGCCAGTACACGCCCACTGTGACATACTTACTTCGTTCTCAAATTTGATTTGCTTAATCTGTGAGAAGTAGGATAGAAAGTAGGAAGGGTTCGACAGTGTTGCATAGTCATTTTGGTACAAATATCAGCTACTCGCTAGCGTCATGTACAGCTAGCCACAGGAGGGGCTAACTCTTTGTGATGACGTTTACGGCGGCGTCAGAACTCGTTTCTCGTCATTTTAGGTGAATATTGCGATTTAAAGTGTTCAAACTATAACATAATGATCCACGTGTGTCATAGATTATAACTATATAGCAGACTCAAGCAAAATAGGTCGTCTTTAATGCCATTCTGTGGAACATTCCAGACAAAGCAACAGGTGGGAAAAAGTTGCAAAGTGAACTTAAATATTTTGTTTGTTTTGCGCTACCTTGTAATTTTGAGGAATTTATCATGCAAATTATATCCTAATTCTGGTGTTTTTGGCTGTTTCTTTTGCAGAAGTCTCAATTGCACACTCGAGCCAGGAGGAGCGCCGCTGTGGAGGTAATAAAAGGACTTATAGAGGCTGAAACTACCTGATGTTTTTACAGGCAGTGTCCGCAATAAGAAAGCTGTTAGGAGCTGATAAATTAGGTTGTAAAAGTTTCCCAAATGAAGGTAAAGTTTGAGTTTTATACCGAGCTATTTTGTACGATATAAAGCAAAACAGCAAAGTACAGCAGGGTTCTTGTGAAAATCCAATACAGAGTTATAGCAAATATAAAATTAACAATGCTACGAATGTACTGGCAAAAGGAGATTCATGGCTCCCTTCATATCAATGGGACAATTTTGACTCAACCTGATTTTCTTAATGTTCAAACATAGTCTCGCGGGTTCACGATCCGCTCTACTTTTAATAAATGAATTGAAATGTTCTGTCAGGAAGGGCATCCAGTTTAAAACCTATGTCTAATATGCACTTGTATTATCATTTGTTACCGTGTCCAAGCAAAATCTTTCATTTACTTTCATTCACGTTGTCTATTAGATTATCACTTCTCTATACAATTTCTCAAACTTTCTGAATGATTAATGTGATTTTTTTTTTTAGGAGATAAGTTTGAATTGAAATATGCTTTTAAAATCATCATTCATTTTTTTGCTGCTTTTTTCTGACTTGAATTATGTCTATTGATTCCCTGATTAATCTTGACATCCTACCCCCGAACTATACAAGTCTGAAGTCTGTGTAATAGATTCTGACAGCTCCCACTTTTGCTCTTGGTGTGAACACAGCCACTTTGGAGCCTGGGCCACTGCGGTAATCTGCATGCTGCTTTGGGGGGGGGTCGGGCTTTAGTATTTTCCACAGGCTCTGGACATTATTACTTCTCTTATTAGAAGTCTGGCAGGGAGCTCTGCGACTTAAAGATGCCTCACACATCCCATCATTGGATTTACTTTTTTTAAGGCGAAATTAAAGCCAAACCAACTGAGAATAGCGCTTTTGTTGAAAAACTTCATTAGCCTGTAACTCAGCAGACGGTTTTACTCATTCCCTTTAATTAAATCTATGCAAGTGTAAAAATACATCGTATGGATTTATCTGCACAAGTCTTTGTCGGTAGCGCAAAATAAAGCAGATCGTTTATAATTGTGTTGTTGCAATCAGAGACGTCTAATTATAATAATGAATAAATTGCTAATAGTTTGAGATGTGACTTACGTGTTTTATTGTTTAATTTGTGCTGCTGGTACCTTCAGTCATCAGCTGTTCATCAGGAGTCATTCAGTATCATAAGTCTTTATATAACTGAACCATAGACTGTATATATAAGTGGACATCGCTAACCCACTGCCACGATCCAAATAGGAAGTGATCATGGGCGCAGTTCCAGCTCCGACTCTGGATCCAATTCACTTCACACTGGAAAACTGTTGTCCCTCTTTCCATCAATGCTGCTGTCAGGCTCGCATTTTGGTCTTAAAATATTTGTTTTGACCCGTTTTACATGATCCTGGTGCTTTTATTTCACTATTGTGTCCATAAATCAATATATAAACATTAATAACAGACAAATCAGGCACCTTCTTTCCCCGAGGTCGCTCCCTCTAGCGTTAGCAACAGGTTTGATCGACAGCAGTGCTAAGCTGCCGCTCCCCTGCTAAACAGTGGGGCGGGCGGGAAGCGTTACCTTCAACAGCCTCGCTCCAGATTGGCTCTTTGGTTGCTATGATACAGACAACTGGAACTCCAAATATGGAACTTGGCTCCAAATTCGCCCTAGCCTCGATGAGCTTGGAGCCGAACACTAAGGGTGACGTCACACTCCCCCAGCCCACGACTTTATACAGCCTCTGAACTGAACGCTGTGCTTCCATAGACACTTCATATTCTTGCTTTTATTTTCTTTCAGATTTCAACCTCTTCCACATGATCGCTGTGGGGCTGAGCAGCTCTATCCTGGGCTGCTTGGTTACTCTGCTGGTGTATTCCTACTGTCAGCGTTACCAACAACAATCCCATGATGCAACAGTCATCCACCCCATCTCCGCAGCCCCCCTCAACACCAGTATCACCAACCACATCAACAAACTGGACAAATACGACACAGTGGAAGCCATTAAGGTCAGATGACATTTGATTTCTGTGTTTGAAGTTTGTGAGGAAGTCCAGGAAACTCTTAACAATACAATGTTTGCATTTAGTTCTATGAGAAATAATTGAGAAGTGAAAGAATTCTGATAAATCATAACAACAAAAAGTCAAGTGAATTAAAGGTACATTATGTGACATTTCTGTTTGGGTCTCTGCCAGCTTCTCATCTCCATGGAGAGGTTATTTATTTGCCTGGAATGTTCCACAGTTTGGCATTAAACTTACTAATCTTGCATTTATTTAATTACAGTTTTCTATTGCTAAAATAGGCTCTGTGCACAGCAGCATGCTAGCTAGCTCATTGTGTCTCAAAGCTAACAGTCACTTTTATTAAAATCATAAAACATAAAATAAACAGCCTATGAAAATTCAAATTCATTAAAATAAAGACTACACAATTATTTTTATATGTAGAATACTTCAGTTTGTGGCATTGTTTTAATATTTATTATGCCTCATTATTATTATATTAGCATTAGCATTAGCCTTGAGACACAAACATCTCTCTTTCTAAACACAGAAGTGTCCTCTGCTGAAGTATTCATTTTATTTGTGTAGTGTTTAACATGTTGTCAGTGACATCCACCTGCAGCTCCCTGTCACTGCCTGATCTTTAAATATTTATTCATTTTAACGTGACTCTGCTAAAACCTCACAGAGATACAACTGGACAGGAAGTAGTGACGCTCACAGTGAGGTTGCCGCTATTGTGCACAGAGCCAGTTGCTTTAAAAACATGCATTGTTACTGTGAGTAGGCTCTCCTCTCCACAGATCTGAACTTGACCTGCTGTTTAATGCCATACTGTGTAACATTCCAGGCAAAGTAATAACATCTCAACAGAGACAAGCAGGTGGTGAACCCTCCACCAGAAAAGTGACATAGTGCAAATCATATGTATATAAGTAAAAATACAGTTATGATTTGAGTAAAAATATACTCATTTTAACTTTATGCAAATTATAACAAGGCTTATCATTTTATTCATAGGCTGCAGGACATTATCCTTTAATCATAGAGTAAATTATAATGGGAATAGTCTATGGAAAAACTAGACATATACGTAGGTGTTATAAAGGCTGTAATTATGAAGGATTTTAAACTGCAGGCTCACACTTTAGCACATCTTGTTTTTAGGGTCGGAAAAAGGGCAATCAAAGTAAAGTGCAGATAAAAGTTGACGAAGCGGGACATGATGTTTAACAAGGCGGAGATAACTGGTGGTTTGCATTGAGCTAATGCTAAAGTTAGCACTCCGACTCCTGCCTGCATAGATTCAGGCTGTGTCTACATCCATTTGTTAGAAGTAATAAGATAGCATATTGTTTTTATTGAAGAATATTAAGGGGGAATCTTTTTTTGTGTGTGTGATGCCGCGTTAGAAACCAGGAAAATCGTCTAGTTCAGCCTCAAGTACAAAGGTGTTTTAGTGCAATCACATATAAACCACTATTTTGAAAACTTATCATTTCCAAACACAAACCTCTGAACCTCTGATTACAAGTCGAACATGCCACCATTTCAATATATTGGATAAATGTTTTTCCCAAGAAACCTCATGATTGTTTCTGATTTGTGTAAATGTGTGAAAAGACTGTAACCTGCATGAGGCTGACTCACACACCTGCTCTCAGGCTTCAACACGGTCTAGCTGTTTAACAAATAACAGCATGTTCTTACTGTGTCTAGTGCCACTGTGCGTGCTCTCTCTTAACTGATGCTATGCTAACGCTAATCAGTTGGCGTGACGACAGGGACCACTCGTGCCAGTTCCATTTGGTGAGAAACGGTGGTTAAAATTGCATCCTAATGAAGTGAAAACAGCCAACAGTGGGATAAACCAGGCCTTTTTTTTTACAAATTAAAGAGGAACCTTTAGTGCACGATGAGCAGGGATGGTTGATATTCCAGATTCAAATTTTTTAGCCAAAATAGAGTTGATTCCATAGTAACGCAATCAGTAATTCTTAACGAAAATGAGACTCAGAGACCCAGAAAAAGTTAGACTAGTATTGAAAGAACAGACCACACTGCACTGACGCAAACAATTTCACTATCAATGTTTATTATTCTGTTTAATAATAAGAATAAGTGGCTTTCACGACACTCAAAACGCTTTGCAATGCATCATTCATTCACTAGACCGTAAACTGACAGAAGCAAGGCTGCCGATCTACGCCATCGGCCCCTCCCACCACCAACACTCACACACACACACACACCACTTTCATACCAGGCAATTTGGTTGAAGCGTCTTGCCTATGGACACAGTGACAGAACTTGGTCCGAGCAGGAATCGACCCTCTGACCTTCAGGTTGAGGGACCACTGCTCCAACCACTGAGCCACTGCTGCTCTGCTGTTCTAAGCTTTGACAATCCAACCATAAGGAAATACTTTTTATATTTTATTCAGCCCCAAGAAGACGGTACTAAAATACTTGCTAAATAACTGTGCTTAAGTATAGTGAAGTGCTCTTGACTCCTAAATGCTCCTGACACCCAAGTCCCATTAACTAAATAAAATGTTTTCAATGGTTTTTTTTTGTGTATCCATCTGTCACAAGTTGAACTGTTATGTAAGTAAGTAAAGACAACATTTGAAGTGGGGCCAGCGCAGCAGTATTTTGTTTTGATAGAAACCGGTGTCAGTAATTTGCATAATAATTTCGTGATTATATGTGACTTGGGACAACAACAACTACAAACAAGTCCACGTATTTACATTACCTTAGTCAATTTGCTCCCTACATTAGCCAAAGGATTCATCTACATACAGTTTATAGGGTTATTTTTCTTAATAAATGCCAAAACCATGTAACACGAAACCCTTTGAGATTTCCGTACACAAATTGGATTATTCAGCTATACATTATACAGTAGTTCCATAATTATGAATAATAGCCTTTTGTGATCCCACATAAATTGACTCTATACCTGAGTGTATCTTCGCAAAACCACTTCTAAAAATGGTGGCTCGCTTAGTATTTAAAAACAGGTCCTCGCTCAAAGCAAACGTCTGCAGATGTAATTTCACTGGGAAATAAAGGTGCTGGCGGCATCCATCTGTCATGCAATTAGAGTCAGGAGCTGTGAGTCTAATTGTGTTAGTTGGGTTGCAAATCGACAAAGATATGGCTTTAGACACATGGAAATATGAAAAAAGGAAGAGAGTGAAAAAGGAGAGGCATGATTATATAAAAGTACATTATAGCTCACGACATCACTCTCTGTGTTGTTGAGTCTGGCTCTTTATTACGCTGCTTTTGAAAATATATCCAAAAGCTTAAATCATAAATGTTATTGTGCCAACTATTCCTCACTCTGTTTTAAATTTTGCCGTTTCCACTGATAGAGCCGTTTATTTCAAGCCGCATTATGTAACTTTTCTGGTGGGGGTTCCACTACTTAGCTGTTGGCATGGAGATGTTATTGCCGCGCATGAAATGTTCCAGAGTATGACATTAATTTTCTTTATCTTGCTTTTGCAGAGGACAGATTTCCCTACGGGGACGATAAAGGCTAGTCTAACCTAACCTGATAGCGTCACCTGCTTGTCTCCATGGAGCTAGATAAGTTTAATGCTATACTGTGGAACATTGCAGAGACAGCAATAGCATCTCCATAGAGACTCCGCAGGAAGAGTTACCTAGTGCATGAACAGAAAAGAAAGTGATAATCACATGCAAATTTGTACTAAAGTTGGCTATAGATTTGAACTTCAAGTAAAAAGTATGTAGTAAGTACAAACAGTAATAACATGTACTTCAAATATTTAAATAGTTATGTGGAACCAGTCTGATAATACATTGTTTTTACAGATAAATGTAGGAAGACTGCACTTCTTAGCTGTAAAAGTTTGTTTTCGGGACGTTTAGCCTAAATGGTACGACTGTGTATCGGTATTGACAGATCAGCACCACGGAGCTCAGCATTGACTTCACACTTTGACTTCCCATTGGCTGTTAAAAAGTTTGAAAACTTGCTCGGGGCTAATCAGCTGTGTCGTGACTAATGACCGGCCTATATTTTTAATTTTAAAAATGTTTTAAATTTGTGTTTGGAACTGAAAACAATCGTGTTACCACACAGCTGGTTCACCTCCGTGTCTTTAAACTCTTAAGATTGGGAATAATTGTGTAGGAAAAACAAATGGATTTTGACAGTGGGAGAGACTGTTGAGCTCCACAGACTGTTAATAATTACATTTACTGTTACTATTGCTGTAGAAGTTGTATATTTAGTGACATTTAAAGGTCTTATATTACACAAAATTGACTCTTTTGAGCTTTAAGCCATGTTATAATGTTGTTACCTCATCAAAAACATAATATGCAGGGTTTGTGTTAAACATGTGTGAATGAAATAACACAACTCCAGGTATGTTTGTGATGAGGAAACAACATAATAACACAGATCAGAAAATAGTGTAACATGGGCCCTTTAAACAGAATAATGGTGTTGCCTGGAGCCACAGCCTGATGTTGTTGCTTCACTGTGAGCTTGTAATGTCTCCTCCTCCTGCAGCCGGATGTCTCGGTTCTGTTGCCGTTGGATGACCCAGCCTTGCACCAGCCTCTCTCCTCTAACATGGGGGTGTCCATGCGCGGCTTGGAGATTTTCTACTAACCCCCTCTGAACTTTGAACCTCCGCGACACCTCCCCTCCTCTTCTTCTTCATCTTCTTCTCCTCCTCTTCCTCTTCTCTCTCCAACGTGCTCCTTCACTTCCGGGGGCACTTGCTGTGTGTGGCAGGTCGGAGTCTCCTATCCTTTTTTCCTCTCATCCTCCCATCCTTTCATCCTTCCTGCTTGTGAGAATGCAGTGTTTCCCTCTTTTTTCCATGTGACATTGATTTGCATGTTATTTCCATGTTTGCTTCACCCGCCGGTCCTATTCTTACTCAAGCCACTTTCGGAAAAATCCCCTGGAAATGTTTGCACATAATTATAATTTTCCTTTCCAAAATTACATATAATTTGTATATGTGATATGACACATTTTTACTTGTTGAGTCAGTCTGAGAAGTTAGCAGAGAGGTTCTTGGGACATGTGGTCAGGCTGTAGGTGGGAGACCTGGGAGTTCTGTGTAACAGGACTGTGACCATATATTTAAGCCGAAACTTCTCTAGAAAGAAATGGCACTTTGGTTTGAGAAAGATGTGGGAAACAGATGCCAATGTGGTTTTTTAGTTTATGTTTGTTTATAAAATTTGGTCCGTGTGTAATTGGCTCTGTGCACAACTGTAGCCAGCTAGTATCAATCAGCCGATATAATGATAGACTTGACCAGACGTCCCCTTTTACCAGGGACAGTCCCTGTTTTGAGCCCTGTGTCCCCTGTCCCAGCAGATATTTTTGACCAATTTGATACCTGCCAACAGTAAAGATGAGAATATCTTGTCATTTGTTTAGCTAAAATACAGAAAACTGAGCTTGAAAATAAGCATAATGCAAAAAATAAAATAAAAATTCTAATCTGTTAACTGGGCAAAAAGTTGTAGGCGTGAAGACATTTCGCTGCTCATCCAAGTCGCTTCTTCAGTTCTGGTCAGTTCAGTCCCTCAGATTATTTACAGACCCACAAGTGAGTGGTCAGCTCTTTTCACTATTTTATTTACACCCACCATCCCAACCCGGGTCTGTCCCAGTTTTTCATTTTCAAAATCTGGTCACTTTAGTCTATGAGGTTTTTGCCAAGTTGCGTAAAATCAATAAATCCTGCCGGATCAGGCAGTGGACGGGGAGCTGCAGCTGGATGTCACTGACAACATGTTAAACACAGGAAAACTTCACCCGAGGACCCTTCTGAGTTTACTTTATGTGTCAGTGCTAATACTAACTTCTATTAAAACGTTAAATGTAACCTAACAATAGAAATTTGTTGTAAGGACGACCCAATTATTTTTAGCCATAGAGTATTTCAGTCAGTGGCGTTATGTAAATATTTATTAGGCTCCTAAATTAGCATTAGCATTAGCATCGACACACAAAGACGTGCCTTTGTAAACACAGAAGAGTTCTCCAGTGAAGTTTTCCCTGCATTTGTTAAGTGTTTAATATGTTGTCAGCAAAAAACCTCATGAGGATTACATTACGCCGGAAACGGTCCCTCTGATCGGAACTGGCCGGCTCCCGCTGAGCACAGAGACAATTGTCGGTGATGTCATAATGTTAAGTTTTAATATTACGATTATTGTGAGAAGATCCAGCAAGATTTGGCGATTATTCGTGATAATTGACACCATGACCAAACAACACTGAAATCTGTATGTTTCTTTAGTTCACAATGTCTCATATGATTCCTCTAATCAAACTTTCAAAATTATAAAGTTATTGTGACATAAACAGACAGATAAAAAAAAACTTTACATTGATTTACTGTGTAGAAATAGCAGCAGCACTTTGAACCACGTGGGAGTGACTGTAACCTGCTGGTGTGGTCAGCTCGTCTTTATGGGTTTTATTTTGTTTTTCATTACTTATTTTTAAACTTTTTCACATTAGCAAGGTCATAGGTTGCCCACTGTTTTGGAAAAATGCACTTTCAATTTGCAAGACCCCAACACTATAGTTTTTCGGAATATGAGAAATCTTTAGTTGTGAAATGGCAGCACAGAGCCAGTTTACGCTAACTGTTATTCCAATGCACCAAAACCAACATCACCAATATGGGATCATTTTGCCACGGTTCAATCTCTGAGACTAATTTGACCAAAAACTGTTGTGCCCGTTAGTGACTCTACCTGATCTGATTCGTGGAAACAAATCTATTTTAATGATGCCCCCTGTTACTACTCTATCACTAACACCACCTGATCATTTAAATAACTTATGTTTAGTGCTGTGCAAAAAGCAAGAGCAATCATTTTTCAGCCAATTAGAAAGAGGCGAGCCGTGGAGTCAGAGCCGTACCACAGCTGTTCCAAAGCAGCCATGGGGCCACCTGCCAAGAAGCACAGCACCTCCGAGGCTGGGCCCTGTTTATCACTAACCCTGTGTGTGTGCGAGGAAAGAAAAGGCGTCTGTTTGTGAGGGCGCTGTTTCAAAAGTGAAGGAAAACACAATCACATGTGACAAAGTTGGGATTTTGTTAAAGGCAGCAACACAAATACGTTTGGACAAGGGCAACACAAGACTCGAGTCATTTCTATCAGACTGACGGTAACACGTTAGAATTACTACACTTTCATTTGCTCATTAAGAAGTATGGCTTTCTTCATGCTTTGGCTAATTAAAGATGCAGTATGTAACTTTCTGGACCTGCATGATTCCATGGAAACAGAAAGTTAAAACATTCAAGTTAAGAACATTCTCCATTGTGATAGATACATTTATGCCATACTGTGCATGATTATAGCCAAAGGAACAACATTTCCATGTAAACAAGCCGGCGGCCCTCCTCCAGGCGCATGTTTTTTGTGTTTTTCAGTGCAATAATCACAACCATAATGAAAACAACATGCTTCTATTTTATAGTCTTTTTTTTTTTTTTTTGCTAAAACTTACATTGTGTGGCTTTTATGGTGTAGTGATTGTAAAGTGTTACTGACTGATGTGTTTTATGTTAAAATAGTTTCTTCTTTTCCCAAGCATCTATCTCTCTCTTTAGTGCCAGAAACATATTTTTCCATCCCTCCTTCATAAATCCACATTAAAGGAAAAAAAAAAAAAAGTTAGTCAATTTTTTACGACCTTGTTTTTGCACTGTTCCTGTTAAGCTCCCTGCGCATATTTACAAAACTGTCACGGTTCAGTCTTCAACTCGGCAAATTCAGAAAAACATCAAATGCCCCTTTTCTGATTAATGTGTTATGATTTACTGCCATCAAATGTAAAGGTGCACTATGTAACTTTTCTGAAAACACAGTATATTGCTTTGTCTGGAATGTTCCACAATATGGCAATAACCGTATCTATCTCCTTGGAAACAAGCTGTTGGCACCACTAGACGAAGTGACTGATCAGTTCTGTCGACTGGCAACCCTGCTCACAGTAAGAAAGGATATTCAGAAACGGCTCCTTAGAGGTAAGCAGGCAGCAGACTCCTCGTCAGAAAAGTTACATAGTGCACCTTTTAAAAAGCTCAGAACATTAAAGGTCCCATATTACTCAAAACTGACTCTTGTGAGATTTACGCCGTGTAATAAAGTTGTTACCTCCTCAAAAACATACCTGAATTTGTGTTTTGGTTCATTCACACATGTTTAAATAACCCTTTATTGTTAGTCTGTCTACATCTCCAAAGCTCAAAATGCTCTGTTCCACCTTGTGATGTCATGAAGCGGCAGTTTTCAAGTTAACAGCTACAGTTTACCTTTTCTTTAGTAGGGATTGACAATTTCAAGGCTGCAATCATCCAAATGATTCTAGTGAAGGTGTATGGAGTTTAGAAACACAGTGGAGCACTTCCTGTATTACCTTATGACATCACAAGCTGGAACGGGGTGTTTTCTGTTTGAGAGAAGAACTCAGTCTAAATATGCAGGTTTGTGTGTTAAACATGTGTGAATGAAACAAAACACAACTCCAGGTTTGTTTGTGATGAGGAAACAACATTATAACATAGATCAGAAAACAGCGTAATATGGGACCTTTAAATATTAAAGGAAATGAAGTGAGGGTCTGCAGATGGAAATTAGCAGAACATCTAAAGACTAAACTAAACTAAACTCATTTAGACAAACTACTTTACAACACCATTTTACTTTGTGTGTCCTCAGTCTTTTTCAATTGAGTCTGTCTGAGTTTTTGTTCATCAGTGTTGCAAATATCCATCAGGCTCAAACGCAGCCTCATCAGGCGTTCACTCGCGCTGCCTCGGGGGACTGGCACACCGCGGCAGACGTGGGACCATTCGCCAAATAGCTGTAGTTGGATTTAGCTTTGCGTTGTGTGCCCAGTCTGTGTGTGTGTGCGCTCCCCCGAAAAGACCCCCCGATGGCTCCAACTTATTGTTCAACTCCAAAGTGGCTCTTTTTGATAGATTTTTATGGTCAACATTTGTCCTGGAGGAATAACTATGTGAGGGTCATAAAATCTGCTGATGCTAGCTATTAGCAATGACAGAAGTGGACACACGGACTCCGAATGCTCCAGCGCTGTCTTATCATTTCTCCCTCCTGTTTGCAAATGTGTTGGCCTTGTGCTGTAAAGGGATATCACAGCTTTGCACACCAAATGGGCATTCATTGATTTGTGTTGCACCTTTCCTCCACTTTTTATGTTTTGGTTAACCTTGTCATGACACAGTACATAAAGATTAATTTTTTTTTTTCTTCTTTCCATCCACAGGCCTTCAACAAAAACAATCTGCTCTTGGAGGAACGAAACAAATACTTCAACCCACAGCTTGCAGGAAAAACATATACCAACGCATACTTCACTGACCTCAACACCTACGATGACTATTAAGCTGACTCCTGACTCCATATCTGGCAACCGCCCCCATTTTCACCATGCATATTGTTTGTGCTTTGTATTGAGATTCATATGCGGGACTGTCCCTTATCGAGACAATATGGCAGCTCTTTAATGATGAGGACAAATTGACAGGATGCTGTTGCCAACTAAAAGGGAAAGCCCACTTTTTCACAGGTGCCTTGGGGTACACTAAAAAAAAACTTTTACAAAACTGGATATTTCTTTTGTTGGTGAGGATAGAAAGAAGAAGAAGACATGGATTCCTTTTACCTTTCCCTGCGCAGCCTCTTAAACAGACTTGTATTTGTAACAAGAGAACTCACCGCAACGCTCCCTGTGCATGACTTCATCCGATCTCTTTCCTCTGCTGTTTTGGTTTTGTTTTGCATGATTGATCGCATTCCAGATTTTGACGGACTTTCAAATCCGCGTTATCCGGGTCACTGGGCTAACGCCAGACTCCACCATTTTGGAAACGTCAAATTGCAAGCTCGCGGTAAAAGCGTTCAACTTTCACTGCTCCAGCGATCTCTGGATTGGTCCAAGTTCCAGGATGTAGATACTACGAAGCCAGTTTGCCCATGTTTTCGTTGAGCTACAGCAGCCATTAACGCTTTTAAAGGTTCATATTTTTTGTACAGAAATGTTACTTTAAAATCTATGTCTATTTTTTGTAAACATGTATTCAAAGTCTCCAGTGTTAAAGAGAAATTAGAAGTTTAAAAACGTGTATTTGACGAGGATTCATCAGCACCATCTCCTGTCTTTGTCGTCATACTTTTATATTTTTTGTAAAGAAAAAAACTATGAATTTTGATAGTGTTATCTTTTATTCTTCTTTTGACGGGACATTTATGGCATATCTTGTACAGCCGTGTGAAGCAAAACTGGAGCACCTGCCCTTAAGTAAACACTGCAGTCCGCCATCTTGTCAAACGCTTTCTGTTCAAAGTGGATAATGACTTCTTCTATGGTTCAGTTGCAACTAACTCTTTTTACATGTTTGCTTGTGTTCCTGTGCATAAATTAAAAAGAATATTGCTTCTTACGTCAGTGTGTTGAGTTTTGCCAAATCTGAGTTGTTGAAAAATGTTTATTCATGATTCTTCTGTTTCATTTGTTCAGAGATTTCAAATGTGTTGTCAACATGTGAGACTTAAAACAACAATTACACAAGTTGGAAAAAAACAGGTTCCGCTTCACAGTAACTCGTGATGAAGAATCGGCACCGAAGCAGAACAAGCAACATGAGTGAGAGATTTGTGCACAGAAAACATATCTGGCATCGTAATAACGTTTTTTTTAAATTATTATTATTGTTGTAGTGCAAAGTTTTATGTAGATTATGCATAATTCCAAAGGGTAAAATCACTCCCACGCTCAGTTTGAACCATTTTAAACACATTTGAGTCTTCGTCATCTCTCTGTGATTAGTTTGTAGATAAAATGAGTTCTCACTTTGGCTTCTGTCATGTAAATAAATAGGAAAAGAGCCAGTCTTTTGAACGGCTCTTTGAAAGATTCGGATCCCATAAAGGAGCTGAAAGTCCCATCCCTAGCAATAACTATACATATATATATACACTACATGTATTGTATCAACGGAATTAAGAGGTTAAGGTGAGGAGTTTGGGTTTAAGTGTTACCAAAAAGTACTGTATAAGTACTACGGAAATGTACTAAACAAGAGCACAAAACAAGAAGTTATGTCAGCATCATTTAACCATTTATTCCATGAGAAAAGTATTTAGTCAGTATGTCAATATGTATTTGATACATGGTAAACTGCTTTTTTAATCACATACTAATTGCATTCGGCTCATGTGCTGTGGTTTGCATGTTCTGGGTTCTGAAATTATCTATTTTTCCCAAAAGAAATTGCATTGATTTTTTTCTTAAAACCCAAAACGATACAAAACACCATAACAAATGAAAACACAACCTACCGCATAACTCCACAAAATCTTTGACAAACAAAAAGAATAATCTTGTATTTTAGTGCATTTCCACAGTGTATTGATGTTCTGTTCTGAACAAAAAAACAGAAAAACCTAAAACCAAGAGCTCTAAGCGGCCCTCATGCTCTCTCCATAAATCAGCCTGTGAAGTCCACTTGCGCATGTTTTTTAAAGAAGTCCTCAGCAGTCGCCCGCTCTCCTCTGTGACAAATAGTCCCTGTGGCAGCGTAAGGATACCTGAAGGAGACAAATGTGCGTGAGGTGGCAGTGGGTAGTCCCGCTCCACAGCTGTAATCTGTATGAAGCCACTACACCTTACACAGACCTGTTCTCCATCAGCCCCACGCCCTCCTGTGAGCAGAGGGGACCGGTCAGGCTGCAATTAATCACGCGACAGCACGGGGGCGCCACATGGGGGGGGCGGTGATGACGCAGAGGGAGGAGAAGTGGCTCTAAATGGCTCAGGGAACTATAAGAGTTTTTTAATAACTGTTATATAACAGACATAAGTTGTTCTATCTAAGAGTCCAACCGCCTGCAGAAAATTCATAAATAATAAATGACAAAATATTTATTGGAACAGAAATGGGATTGGATTAGTGGGATTAGTGGGATTGGCTGTGATAAATCGCTGAAATTGGACCAATTGATGAAACAAAACTGGACCTTTCCCGAATCCTGTCAGAATCGTCCAGTCCCAAGTCACAGACAGGCAAGTCCAAGTCAAGTCCCGATTCAGTGGTCCACAAGTCCAAGTCAAGTCCAAGTCAAGTCCAAGTCCTCTGCTTTGAGCTTCAAGTCATTTAAGTCATTTGGATCAAAGTATCGAATGCAGCTTGTATTTTTGCAATTTATATGCTTTTTAAACTAGATTGTACTCCTGTAAAAAGTCATGGTAACAAATAGGGATGTGACAATACACAAATGTCACAGTATTTATGGTGATATTTGGAGGCAGAAGTCAGTATGCTCCTTTTTCCTTTTTAATGCCTCGACAAGACCTTAGTGCGAATCATTACTGCCATAATCCAAAGAATTACATCTGGTCTATGTAGTTCCCTCTGTGTTTTGGCTGTTGCTGCAGCAAAACAATGCGTTTAAGCAAGAGGACTTGTGACCCGATTCACTGTGACAGCCCCAATATTATCATTAGACATTTGATGATACGGTATCACAGTATTTCAGTTAATGTTTTATCCCTAGTAACAAATAGAGAAACTGGGAGGGACATGTCCCAGTTTGTTCCTGTAAAATTAAGCACCTAAAGTATCAACTGTAGAGAAAAAAGCATTTTCTAAAAACTTTTTTTAAGAGAAGCATCAAGTCGTCTCAATTCACAGGGCTCAAGTCCGAGTCAAGTCCCGAGTCACTGACATTCAAAAGTCTTTGTTCATTTTATCAAGTCAAGTCTCAAGTCCTCAAAATAGTGACTCAAGTCGAGTCCAAGTTACAACTTGCAAGTTCCCACCTCTTGTGCTTGTAATTCAATTCAATACAATTCAATTCAAGTTTATTAATATAGCACACTTAAAACAACTTCATCTGACCAAAGTGCTTCACATAAAAATAAAAAAAAAAAAAACATAGAAAAAGTACAATAAAACACCAAGATATCCTGTCTGGTTAATATTAAATGCCAGGGAGAAGAGGAGGGTTTTCAGTCTAATCTTAAACTGTGTTAAAGACTGAGAGGAGACAGGCAGAGTGAGGCTGTTCCATAGTCTGGGCGCTGCCACAGAAAAGGCCCACAGCCTGGGTCAGGCTCTGGCTCTGGGTGGAGTACAGGGCAGCAATAACTCCCTCAAAATAAAGAGAACCCATAGAGTGCAGACAGAAACACAGATATGAAACAGGAGCCAGTGCAGCTGCACAGGCCTGATGTGTCTCGTCTCTTAGTTTTAACCGCAAGTGGTATTGAATATCAAGCCTTTTATCAAAATTATACATTCAATTTGCACTAAATGTTATTGTTGCCCTCACAAACATAGAATGACAGAAGGTGTTGTGTCACACTAGTACAATCCCTGCAGTATGTTGAGACATGAAGGGCAGCACATATTTGTTGCTTTTTCTTCATTCATATGCCACACTGTTTTGTATATGGTCTTTCTTGTCCCGTTTAATCTAAATCATCACTTGAATGTCTTCTCACATGGCTGTATTTTCATCTCTTTTTGCTGTCAGTAAATTGTGATGAATGAGAGAAAAGTGCAGCCCTGTCTCAGTTCAGGCTCGGTAATTGTCAGCGTTTTTCAGTTTGAACATGTGCGCTGGTCCACAGTTCTTCACACAGTCCTGACATCCCTCTGTGACCGCGCCGACCACAATAAATGACTTTTTAAAGTGGCATTTAGGGAGCGCTAAAGGTCGCCGTAAAGGTCATCGGAGAACGCGCCCCGCTTGTCCAGATCTGTCTCAGAACGGCTTTCGTGCAACAAGCTTTAGAATGTTGTTCTAAATACTGCATTTCAGTTAGAGATTTGGAGATTTTGTATTTTCACATTTTATTTTAAATCAACAAAAAATCCAACAGCTCGTCTACCTTCAGAGAACAGAGAGGTTTTATTGACTGGGGCTGTCAAAATAGATTTTTTTAACCAGTAAACTCAAGGTCATAGCTGGATGATACAAGCACAAACACAACGAGTTTTTATAGTTGTTCCCACAGCACACTTTTTGTTTTGGTATGTTGTGACCTTTTGAATCCTAGTAAACTTCCAGGTCATAGCCAAAGCTTGTTGTGAAATGATTTTCTGTTTCTAGGATGTGATGATCCTTGATGATGATGTGTTATCATACTCCCAGATGGAGGGCAAGAGCTCTATCGATTACATTGTACTTTGACATGAAACATCCAAAAGATAAATTCACAAATGTTGAACCTGACACTAGAACTTGGATTTTAACAATATTAATTTTAACTGCCTTCCATCTGTATTAAAGCAGACCGATTCTGCAAAATGGACTTTTCAGAGCTTTTAACCATGTTATAGTTGTTTCTCCTTCTCATTTACCCTCTCGGAGTTGTTTTTGGAGTGATCCGTGCATGTTTGAGCAATCTTTAAACACGTATTTTCAGGACGCCGTATTGACAATCAGTCCCCATTTTCACCGCCACCTGTACACGCCCACTGTGACGTATTTACTTTGTTCTTCAATTTTATTTTCTTAATCGGTGATACATGTAGGATTCGGCAGGGTCACATAGTCACTTTGGTACAAATGAAACAAACTCCGTTACTCGCTAGTGTGATGTGTAGCTGTCCATAGGAGGCGCCGACAGCTACACGGCTCTTTGTTGTGATGATGTTTATGGCAACGTCAGCTCCCATTGGGCCCCGCAGTTTTCTAATGCGGAAGACAGCGGACTTGTTTCTTTTATTAAGTCATTTTAGATGAATATTGCAATTTAAAATGTGCAAATTATAACATAATGATCCACAGGTGTCATAGATTATAACTATAGAGCAGACACAAGCACAATAGGTCGTCTTTAAATATTATTGGAATGTTGTTACGTCGCCTGAGGATAAGTTTGTGCGATTGGGTTGATGGTTTGACTACATGCCGTCGTCTCTTTGGGCACTTGGGATACTTCACTCACCTTGCCTCCAGTCTGTTGGCAGCCGGGGGAGATGACTGTGGAGCGCTTTAATTAGAAGCACTAAATAAAAGTAATCTATTGTAATTATTGAAAGATTCCTATATTTTACCTGTGGCCAAACTCAATCTTCCACGTTCATTGCGCAGTGATTGCTATATCGATTTGGGATTAGTGCAGTTGATAAAATATGTACATTTAACTCCAGTGTTATTGCTTATCGACGACACTGATCCAATCCACAAATGTCAAGACACAAACGCTCACATCGTCTTATTGATTTCCATATGGTGCGGATATGAACTACTATAC